>JAPXFY010000033.1:10955510-10963010 GCA_030674185.1 Monoplex corrugatus
GAGACAGAGAGAGGAAGAAAAAGAGTGTGAGAGTTTGTAGTATGGAGTTTGTTCAATAGTAGTAGTGAGAGAGTTTGTAGTATGGAGTTTGTTCAATAATGAAAGAGTGAGAGTTTGTAGTGTGGAGTTTACTCAATAGTAAGAGTGAGAGAGTCTGTAGTGTAGAGTTTGTTCAATAGTGAAAGTGAGAGAGTTTGTAGTGTAGAATTTGTTCAATAGTGAAAAAGTGAGAGAGTTTGTAGTGTGAAGTTTGTTCAAAAGTGAAAAAGTGAAACAGTTCATAGTGTGGAATTTGTTCAATAGTGAAAGAGAGTGAGAGCGTTTGTAGAATAGAGTTTGTTCAATAGTGAGAGTGAGCGTTTGAAGTGTCAGGTTTCTTCAACAGAGAATCACCACACTCAGATAATTCCATATATAGCTATCAGTTATCTGGCAGATTCCTTGGGTCTGCACAAAGCTTTCTGCACTGACAAGGTCTGGAAATGGGGAGGGTAATGGTGCCAATGAAACACCAATACCACCAGAATGTTTCAATTCAATTCAATTCTTGCACATTCTGTGCCTTTGTGCAGGTGTGTGTGTGTGTGTGTGTGTGTGTGTGTGTGTGTGTGTGTGTGTGTGTCTGTGTGTCTGTGTGTGTGTGTGTGTGTGTGTGTGTGTGTGTGTGTGTGTGTGTGTGTGTGTAGTGTGTCTGTGTGTGTGTGTGTGTATGTGTTGTGTGTGTGTGTATGTGTGTGTGTGTGTGTCTATGTGTGTTTGTTTGTATGTATGTATGTTGATTTTTGCGTGTATGTGTTGTGTGTGTGTGTGTGTGTGTGTGTGTGAGTGTGTGTGTGTGTGTGTGTGTGTGTGTGTGTGTGTGTGTGTGTGTGTGTGTGTGTGTGTGTGTGTGTGTGTGTTAGTGTGTGTGTGTGTGTGTGTGTGTGTGTGTGTTAGTGTCTGTCTGTCTGTCTGTCTGTCTGTCTGTCTGTGTGCATGCGTGCGTGTGTGCATGTGTAATTTTATCAATTTTAATGGGCATCTTGTAGTGGGGAATTGCCAGAGCTGGCGTGTGCGGAGGAGCTGCCATGTCATGTGTGGGGATGTGAGTGAGTAGATAAGGTGAGTGTCAAAGGGTTAAGTTTTGGCAGTTGGTGAATAGGGTGTGGGAGTCAAATGGCTAACAACTCTTTCAGCCCTGTGCCCAACAAATTGTTGGGCATCACACTGATTTCTCTCAGCCCCTGTGTCCGACAAATTGCACAGCAGCTACACCCACTCATTTTCAGTTCAAACTGTATAAATAGGCATTAGTAAAGAGAGCTCTCTCTCTCTCTCTCTCTCTCTCTCTGGTACAGTCAAAGGCTTACAAAACCAGTTAAATGTCTTAAAGGAAGAATCGGATCGACTAGCTTTAACAGTTAACATGGATAAAACTAATATTATGATTTTCAGGAAGGGTGGACATTTATCAAAACACGAAAAATGGTTCTATGGAATTAACGAGGTTAAAGTTGTTAATTCTTATAAATACTTAGGAATAATATTTTCGACAAAATTAAGTTTAAATTATGCATGGGAAGAATCTTGTAATAAAGGGAAAAAAGGTGTTATTGAAATTCTAAAATCCTTACGGAAGCTCAATTCTATTGATTGTAATTTATATTGGAAAATGTTTGATACACAGATAGAACCTTTACTTACATATGCAGCTGAAGTATGGGGTCTTACTGTAAATCCACATATGGAAAAAGTGCATACATATGCTATAAAACGTTTTTTTGGCTGTACCAATTCACTCTTCTAATACTGTTTTATATGGAGAAACTGGAAGATATCCTTTATACATTAGAACCTTTGTGAAGAGTATTAAATACTGGTTGAAATTGTTAAGGCTTCCACGATCTCGGTTATGTAAACAGGCATATGAAATGATGGTTACTCAAATGGAAATAGGAAAACAGAACTGGGCCTATCAGGTAAAAAAGGCTTTATCAGAACTTGGGTTTGGAATCGTGTGGTTGTCCCAGGGAGTAGGAAATGAGTGTCAGTTTATTAATGAATTTAAAGACAGGCTTATTTGTTCGTTTAAACAAAATTGGCACTCAGATATGGAAAACAAAGAAAAATATAGTTGGTTCTTCTCATTTAAAGATGTTTTTCAAACCGAAAAATATCTCAGTGTTGTTACGGATAAATGGCAAAGAACTAATTACGCAAGATTTAGATTAAGAACACTTGGTTTCAATGCAAACAAAAATTGGTTTCAACCTGGGACGTCCACAGTATATCCTTGCCCCTTATGTGGAAACAATGTCGATAATGAAAAACACTTTTTATTCCAATGCCAAATTTTTGACACAATACGTGGAAAATGCAAAGTTTTTGAATCAGACATGGCCAAAAGACAAGATGTTGTATCTATTTTGTCATCTGATGACGAAGTCATAATCAAATCAGTGGCACTATACATTGCGGAAGCACAAAAAATAAGACATAAACACTTACAAGCCCAACAATAGTGCTAGACAATATCATACTGGGATTAATTTAATCTCTTTTGACTGATGTGGGCTATATCACGTTAACTCCAAAAGAAGCCGCTTTATTATAGACTCTGTTTTGTAAAGAGCTGTTTTCATTTGCTTTATTTTGCTTTGTTTGCCGATAATTTAAGAGTAGCTAATAATATGAAAATAATGGTATATTTGTAGAATATGTTAGAAGTGGATATTGAAAGGGTATATAGACACTTAAGGGTCTACTATACATGTTAACAAAAACAAAAAAAACAAACAAACCAATAAACAAATAAATAAAAGGCATAGTGATGTCCTTGTTAACAGAGTATTTTGGGGCAGTTATGTGAAGATTATATATTATCACTAAATGTAAGGTTTGGGTGGTCTAGCCAGATGTTTCATCATATTACAGTTTTGATGTGTGTGTGTGTGTGGCGCACGAGCGCGCGCCCGCGTGTGAGCGTATATGGATGCGTGTGAGTGGGTGTGGGTGTGTGAAAAAGATTTTGGTTTGTCTAAACCTAGACAAATTATTGGCCTGAATGTGGGAACACTGTTCTGATATTTTTTGTTGTTGTTTTCTTTGCATTATGTAGTAGTGGTAAAATGGATGATTGTTCATTATATATGATTTGAATATGTTCGGACTGTTCAAGGAATGGATGTTCGATATTTTTTTGATTATGTGTGAAGAATTTGCGCACATACAAAGAGTGGATTATGTGTCGCACTACTGGAAAATTGTTATCCCCCTTGTCAAAAGACCTTTTCGGGTAATGACAATAAACAGTTTTCAGTTTCAGTTTCAGTTTCAGTTTCTCTCTCTCTCTCTCTCTCTCTCTCTCACACACACACACACACACACACACACACACACACACACACACACACACACACACATACACACACACACACACACATCTACCTGCACAAAGGCACAAAATGTTGCTGTTTCTATTCTAGTAACTTGCAAACTTTTGATAAATGAGATTGAAGCCATTCACACTTTCTTTTTTTTAACTATGTCCTTTGGTGTTAAGATGAGCAAACGAGCTCAGTTTACTTAGAAACAAGTATTAGATAAAACCTTTCTTGAGGAGGACAGTAATTCTTAGCCTGAAACAGAAGAATCAACCTCTGAAACCAATGAATCTTCCTATATCTTCACCCCACACAGCCCCAAAGAAAGGTGAATATATAATTTATGGATACTTCTGCCAAGTTCTGGGATTTGTTGACCTTAGAAGTTAGATACTGCAAAAAAGTGACTCTAAGTCTAACAGTGATTCTGGAAATGAATATGTATCTGAACTACAGTTGGCCCCACCATCCCTACCTTCAATGTGAACAAAGAGAGGAAGGAAAGAGAGGTGCTGAAATGATGGGTATGCCTTTTCTGTGTACATATCATACAACTCCAAAGTGTTTCAAATTTATTCTGTCATGGATATTATGGAGATTTTACATAATTTCACACTAAGAACACTTTTTGTAATGTCTTTAGGCATGTTTATTTATGTGTTCAGTGATTTTTGCTGTTTTTGATTGTGAAGATCAGTTGAAGATGAGTAAATGATAAAAATCAGCCTTTCCTTTTTTCTCTAAACTAAGATTTTTACAAAGGCAGAAATTATGAAATGATCTGAAAGTTGAATATAACACAATACACTCATTTATTAGCATGCATACAAAGTTTACGTAAATTTAATCCAGTACTTTCTGATATGTAGATGTTTAATTGAGGCTCCCGCAAATTTTGCAATTTTCTCTCAGAACCCTCAGGCCAGGAAAACAGTCAGGGCACAAGAGTAAGAAGGGCAGCAAACAATCCAACTCTTATTATGCAGTGGGATTGAACTCAAGACATTAGATCTCGAGACTACAAGAGTGACAGAAATCTAAACGGCACCTCCATGACTTCAGTGAATGACCATGATTCACTATATGATTACACTGATGATATCTGTATTAAACCAGAAATTAACAAAGTCAAATACAGTTTCCATCTAGTCTATTCCACACTGAACTGCCTTCACCATAACCAGCCGCCATGATACAGTGATCCACCATGGATCATAACCACGCTCTGCTACCATATACACATGTCATTTACATGTAATCAAGATTATTCCAGTGATAGGCTGATACAATACCAGTATAAAATATAGACTAGGTAAAACATAGGCTAGGTAGGGCCTCAGGGCCTGGCCGACTCATGGATTTATGTGGAGGCTTAAGGCTTGTGCCATAATCACCATACACATGGCACCTGTGACGTTATTGCGTATGGAATTTGTTCGAGCATGGAGATGTCATACTGAGAAACTGGAACTGTTAGAATCAATGTAGGATGTTTCAGTCCTTTCTATCCACAGCTGAGCGTGCTAAGGGCTCATTGGGAAGACTGGGGTCACACAGTCGAGTCTCATCCACTTCATGGATGCATCATTGAGGGTGCTGCTCACATCTTGTGAACATCACCATAGATGTCTATATCTTTGGGGTCAAGTTTATGCCAGGATATACAATGACAACAGGGTAGAGTACAACCCTGTCATGCTGTCTAGTATTTACAAAACAAAACAAAAAACCCACTGTCCCAGATTCTGTGGCCACTAAATCAAGATGTGACATAGGAAATGGAACAGGAAAAACGAAAGTGGGACAGAAGGGTGGAAAATGAAAAATGTCGCTGGCCAGCATTCTCACAAACTTCAAGATACCAGTATTGTGTACTTTACTTGCTTGTGATAAAAAGGCTACAAACAGAACGGTGGGGGGAGAGGGGGGGGAGGCAGAGAGACAGACTGACAGACAAACAGTCACAGACAGATGGACCGACCAACCGAGACAGAGTTTGCCCAAGTGACTAATTTCAATTAGGTTACTACAAGTACTTAATTAGTTAACATTTCCTGTCCGACGAGCCGCAGTGAGCGGCTTGGCTGACTTTCAAAATGGCCGGCGAGCCGCTCACTGCGGCTCAGCACGGTTCGTCACTTTGTGCTTGCGTTTCTTCCCCATTTACCGACATACAACTGCATGACGGCAGATAACGACAGTCGGATACTTCCTTTTCCTTTTCAGCCATTTTGCTTTGTCATTCCATGTGTTTTCTTTGTGTGTGCGCCTTGTTTGTTGATATGTTTTCACTTTCGTAAGTGGAGTTGCCATGGCGTCAGGCAGTCGGCGTCCTGTTAGGCTCACTGCTGCTCAGGCTTTCGCACTTTTTCAGAAATTTTTGACAAAAGTGATGATGAAATAGCTGCCAGTGACAGTGATAATAGCTTTGTTGAGAGTGCATCTAGTGCCGAGTCAGAATAAGCGAGTGCTGACGATCGTGAAGGGCCTTCTTGTTCTGCAAAGAGACCACGCCTCTCCCGGTCTGTTTCTTTTACATCATCTACAGACACATTGGGGCAGGAACAAGGCAGATCGGCTGATTCTCCTGGTGACAGTGGTGATGTGGATTGTAGGGGGGAGAGTGACAAGGACAGAGGCAGGCCTGCTCAAAGTAGGCCTAACACCAGTGCAAGCCCAGGATGGACAGTGGTGTAATAATAGTAGTTTTGTGTCATTTTAGGTGCATGACCTGACAATGATCAGTGTTATGTAACTTCATGTTACATGAAAAATGAACTTTTTTTATGTGCTGTGTTCATTTAATGGATGTTGAGGAATATTTTTTCTTCTTTGACTTTGGAGCTATATGGATTACCTGGTCGGCTGGGGCTTAGTTAGTACTAACTGTATGCATGAAAAATTATCTGCATCAAATAGTATACATGCAAAACTCACAGATCAAGTTTTATATAATGAACATTATCATAATTTTATTACATGTATGTTGTTTAGAATTTAATTCTGCACAACCCAATAACAACCTTTTTGTTCTATATTGAATACAAACATATCTACAAGTGTTTTACTGACCTTACCCCCTGTTCCAAAATAGGTCGCAGATGAACCCTGCGTCCAGTCTGAAAACCCTTAACATACAGCAAGAATTAATATTAGGCCTATAGTTTTGACTGGTCGGCTTCTCTTTTGCTACATGTATTGTGCAAACAGAAAAGCGCTTGGGTGCTTATTTCCTGACATGTTGTGCTATGAATTATAGGCTACATACAAATCTTCGTTAGTCTTATGACGATTAACTCACTCGGTACGACAAAACGCTATAGCGGTCGCGAGGAAAGGCACGGTTCCGTACGACAGAACGCGATAGCGGTTTCGATAATTAAAAATTTTTAGACGCTCCCCATTAGATCCTGCACGCCTGCCATAGCCACACTGGTCACTGCAAACATGTCAAGGGTCAGTGGGAAAGTTACTTCGTGAGATTCCATAGCCATACACTCGTCGGGTAACAATTGACTTCGGTACCCTACACAAATGACTAATCTGCATTCGTGTCGAAAATGGCGTTGCAGGCGAGTATGAGTTTTCGAACAAAGTAGATCGCGACGGCAGCGTTTTACTGCTGCTGAAGTGATTGAAGTGCTTCAGACTGAAGGATTGGACATCGAGGAGTATGATGAAGATAATGATGAAAGTGTATCAAGTGATGGAAGCTGCCAGCAAGGAGGAACTGACAGTGACCCAGTTTCAGACGACAGTGAAGTGGGAGAGGGTGGTGGGCATACACGTCACGAGAGGCAAGCGGTCAGTGGGTCAAGCACAGTGAAACGCATGTCTGATGGTGGTTTCATTCACTTTCCTATGCATGACTGGCACGAAGATTTTAGTTTTTCTCCCACTTTGCCTCTGTTCTCTGGCTCTTGTGGCCTGCATGTCCCAGTTCAGTGCCACGCCCCCTTTGATTTCTTGAATCAGTTTGTGACAGAAGACTTTCTAAATTCCATTGTCATAAGAGAAGGCATAAGAGAACTGAATGGCAAGCAGAATGAGCACTTCTCCTGACCTTCTCACCTTTGACTGTGTGATCATGGAGCTGATCAGAGTGTGTGACTGTACAGTGATCCTGATCACAAAATTT
>JAPXFY010000033.1:10968010-10973010 GCA_030674185.1 Monoplex corrugatus
GTGTAAGGTATGGTGTTTGTGATGGTGTGTGTATGTGTGTCCATGCACGCACACGTTGTTTGTGTGTGTGTGTGTGTTACTTTGAGAGACAGAAAGAGAGCGTGTGTTTGCACGCGTGTGTGTGTGCGTGCGTTTGTGCTCTGTGTGTGTGGGGGGGGGGGGAGGTGTGTATGAGTACTCACACATCTTACGGACGGCCTCGTCCACTGACAGCACTTTTCTATAAGGACTGATCAACATTTTGTATACTGCAGCAGCGGCCACTCCTCCGAGAACAGGTCCCACCCAATACACCTGGGATGAACATACATATATATGAATGAATAAAATGAATAAATGAGTCAGTGAATAAATAAACGACATGATTAATAAACAAATGAATAAATGTGTAACTGAATATGTAAATGAAAGAGTAAATAAATGCATAGATGAAATGAAACAACGAATAGATAAAGAATTAATAAATAAACAAACAAACAAACAGTCTCCCATTATTCTGTTTCTATCTTCATCACTCTCCCATTATTCTGTTTCTGTCTTTATCACTCTCCCATTATTCTGTTTCTATCTTTATCACTCTCCCATTATTCTGTTTCTGTCTTTATCACTCTCCCATTATTCTGTTTCTGTCTTTATCACTCTCCCATTATTCTGTTTCTATCTTTATCACTCTCCCATTATTCTGTTTCTGTCTTTATCACTCTCCCATTATTCTGTTTTTGTCTTTATCACTCTCCCATTATTCTGTTTCTATCTTTATCACTCTCCCATTATTCTGTTTCTATCTTTATCACTCTCCCATTATTCTGTTTCTGTCTTTATCACTCTCCCATTATTCTGTTTTTGTCTTTATCACTCTCCCATTATTCTGTTTCTATCTTTATCACTCTCCCATTATTCTGTTTCTGTCTTTATCACTCTCCGTTATTCTGTTTCTGTCTTCATCACTCTCCCATTATTCTGTTTCTGTCTTTATCACTCTCCCATTAATCTGTTTCTGTCTTTATCACTCTCCCATTATTCTGTTTCTGTCTTCATCACTCTCCCATTATTCTGTTTCAGTCTTTATCAGTGTCTCATTATTCTGTTTCTGTCTTTATCACTCTCCCATTATTCTGTTTCTATCTTCATCACTCTCCCATTATTCTGTTTCTATCTTCATCACTCTCCCATTATTCTGTTTCTATCTTTATCACTCTCCCATTATTCTGTTTCTATCTTTATCACTCTCCCATTATTCTGTTTCTATCTTCATCACTCTCCCATTATTCTGTTTCAGTCTTTATCAGTGTCTCATTATTCTGTTTCAGTCTTCATCACTCTCCCATTATTCTGTTTCAGTCTTCATCACCCTCCCGTTATTCTGTTTCAGTCTTCATAAGTGTCTCATATTCTGTTTCAGTCTTCAACAGTCTCCCATTATTCTGTTTCTATCTTCACCACTCTCCCATTATTCTGTTTCTGTCTTTATCACTCTCCCATTATTCTGTTTCTATCTTCATCACCCTCCCATTATTCTGTTTCAGTCTTCATCACTCTCCCATTAATCTATTTCAGTCTTCATCAGTGTCTCATTATTCTGTTTCAGTCTTCATCAGTGTCTCATTATTCTGTTTCAGTCTTCAACAGTGTCTCATTATTCTGTTTCAGTCTTCAACAGTGTCTCATTATTCTGTTTCAGTCTTCATCAGTGTCTCATTATTCTGTTTCAGTCTTCATCAGTGTCTCATTATTGTGTCTAAATCTTCCCTTGGCCCTCTCTGTCCGTGGGTCTGCTGCAAATCGCTAAGGAGTTTGCTCTCTGATGCTGGACTGTAGAAATCTTCATTACCGTTTACAGTTGACAAGAAGCACCTGAGGGAGCTAGATAGGACCCAGAGCAACAATGCCTCACCACCAGCTAAAAAAATCACCTCCCAGCTCCCTGACGTATCCCCAGTGCAAATCACACAGAAGCCTGCTTACTGGGACGCTGCGCCGTATGAATCTTCATTATCATTGGCATTATCATTGGCGTTATCATTATCATTATCAATATGGCTATCATTATCATCATTGTTGTTGTATTGTAGGTAGCCTCACCCAGTGGTTGTCAAAATGGTTGGAAGCCACGGCAGACCCCAGGGATCGTGACGGGTTCATGCTGGCTCCGGTAAAACTGACCTGAAACCGATCATCATCGTCATCGTCGTCGTCGTTGTATTCATCGTTGTCGTCGTCGTCGTCATCATTGTAGCGGTCGTCGTCATCATCATCATCATCAAACATCATCATCCTTCATTAACAATCACCACCAGCATCGACATCGTCACCAATGTTGTCATCATCATAAACATTGTCGTCATCATCACATCAACATCAATCTTGTCATCATCGTCATAAATGTAATATCACCATCAACATCCATCATCAACAATCATCATTGTAATCAAAGTTTGTCGTCGTCACCATCATCATATCATCATCATGTCTAGTCATCATTATCATAAATGTAATCAGCATCGTCATCCATTATAAAAGATTATCACACATGATTGTCATCATGTTCATCACTGTCGCCATCGTCATCTTCATCAGCACACCGCACAGCAACTCAGCCCCCAACGCCTTCTTCATACACACACGTGCGCGCGCGCGTGCGCACACACAGTCTCCCTCTCTCTCTCTCTCTCTCTCTCTCTCACACACACACACACACACATACACATACACACACGCACACACATACTCTCTCACACACACACACATACTCTCTCTCTCTCTGTCTCGCACGCTCACACACACACTCATACTCTCTCTCTCTCTCGCTCTCTCTCTCTCTCGCTCTCTCTCTCTCACTAACACACACACACACACACACACACACACATACACACACGCACACACATACTCTCTCTCGCACACACAAACTTTCTCTCTGTCCCTCTCTCTCTCTTCTTTATCACACACACACATACACACACACACATGCGCGTGGGCGCGCGCGCACGCACACGAGTCTCGGAGCCATAAATGTTTTACAGGTACCATTAATGATAGAATGCCGAACAACTGAATGAACACTGCAATCTACGAATTTCATTGGTTATGGTCATAGACGTACGATTATGGTTTATGATCAGTATCTCAGTAATGAAAAAAGACAGAACCATGCACTGGTATACCGGCAACTGAAATTAAAAACAACAACGACAACGACGACGACGACAACAACAACAACAAACAACAACAACAATAAATACGAAACTAACCCCCGCCAGATGACAAGCAGTAACAGTCAGACCAATCAGAAGTGAGGGACTGCCAAAACATGGTCGGTTTTCGTCCGTCGTCCCGAAAATGACGAAAACGAGGACGAAGGTCAGGATCAGTTCCACGCCCAGTCCTTGGCCTGACGTCAGCTGGGGGTTGACGTCAGTGTAGGCCAGTTTGTGGTGCAGATTAGCTGGCGTCAGTCTGCACACGTCATTTTAGTCGTTATCAATGTCAGTTTTAAGTTCGTATTCTTGACAGTCATGTCACCAGACGGCAGATGCACATTAGAAATAGCCAGCAGGATCGGTCAAACTATAACAGCATTCAAGAAAATGAAAAGCATTCTTACCAACAAATGCCTATCGACAAAAATTAACATCAGGAAGAGAGTTCTTCTGTGTTATATAGAACCGACACTGTTCTACGGATGTGAAGTACGCAAAGTCAGAGAAGACTGAGGCAACCGAACTGTGGTTTCTAAGAAGAATGTTAAGAGTTCCATGGACAGCAAAGAAAACAAACGAGACAGTCATGAGGGTTTCGTCTGCTTTTAAAATGGACAGTGACACTCTTTTTATTTTATCTCCAACAAATTATTTGCAGCCATTTCATCATTTTGGCAGACAGCCTTATTTCAATCAAATATGCATTAAAGAAACCATGTTTTTATTCATTCTGTATGAACAAATTTTATGATGCTTCTGAAATGGAAAAAATGTACCTAAAATATCAAGCGAAATGTACTTCTTTTTGCATGGCTATGCGTGCTGGCTGACCACCAGTGCCAGTGATGAGACACTTGTAACAGATCTGGTTTGCACTCTTCTTTCTTACCGGTTTGCATTCTTCTTTCTTACCGGTTTGTGCTCTTCTTCCTTACCGGTTTGCATTCTTCTTTCTTACCGGTTTGTGCTCTTCTTTCTTACCGGTTTGCGCTCTTCTTCCTTACCGGTTTGTGCTCTTCTTTCTTATCGGTTTGCGCTCTTCTTCCTTACCGGTTTGTGCTCTTCTTTCTTACCGGTTTGCGCTCTTCTTTCTTACTGGTTTGTGCTCTTCTTTCTTATTGGTTTGCGCTCTTCTTCCTTACCGTTTTGCACTCTTCTTTCTTACCGGTTTGCACTCTTCTTTCTTACCGGTTTGCACTCTTCTTTCTTAGCGATTTGCACTCTTCTTTCTTAGCGGTTTGCACTCTTCTTTCTTAGCGGTTTGCACTCTTCTTTCTTACCGTTTTGCACTCTTCTTTCTTACCGGTTTGCACTCTTCTTTCTTACCGGTTTGCACTCTTCTTTCTTACCGGTTTGCACTCTTCTTTCTTACCGGTTTGCACTCTTCTTTCTTACCGGTTTGCGCTCTTCTTTCTTAGCGGTTTGCACTCTTCTTTCTTACCGGTTTGCGCTCTTCTTTCTTACCAGTTTGCACTCTTCTTTCTTACCGGTTTGCGCTCTTCTTTCTTACCGGTTTGCGCTCTTCTTTCTTACCGTTTGCGCTCTTCTTTCTTACCAGTTTGCACTCTTCTTTCTTAGCCCTTTTTATCAAGAATCACACACGTGGCTCCTGGAATGTTTGGTTTTCACTAGCTCATGATGCCCTGTTCTGTGGACGAACTAGGCCAGTGCTAAGTGTTCCTGGAGAGGAGTTGTTAGTCGGGCTGTGTGGGCTGGAAAGCGCCTGCTTCTGTAGCGATATGGTCAAGTATATGTATACCGATAACACATGGCTAGCAGGTTGAATGTACCCCAGCTCGG
>JAPXFY010000033.1:10975510-10980510 GCA_030674185.1 Monoplex corrugatus
GAAACCCAATGTCCTTCCAATGAATGTAAACTCAATACAAACCCAACACGAGACTCTAAGAAATAATTGTTTCAATCTTGCCTACGCAAAGGATCTGTCAAACCAATGGAACTGAAGTCTTTAAATTAAATAAAACAAGAGTTCTTCATCTGTTGACTTTAACAGTTTCCGTTAACCGTTACCACATTGAAGGGACGCAATCTAGTGCTTATTCCCAAAATGACACCTAAACAAGAGTGACCGCCCGCGATCAGTTTGGAGTTTGGAGTTTGTTCAAGAGGGATTCATCACACTCGGACAATTCCATACGTGCTCCACCCAAATCTGCCAGGAATTATCTTGCAGACTCCCTGAGCCTGCGCAAAACCCTATACGCTGGCAAGGTCTTGAAACTGGGGAGGTGGGGAGGAGGGACTTTTGAAACACTAAGCTGACACCACCAGAATGATGGAAACATTAAGATGGGCAGCCAACAGGCCAGTGGACCTATCAAACACTAAGCTGACACCACCAGAGTGATGTGAACATTAAGATGGGCAGTGAACAGGCCAGTGGACCTATCAAACACTAAGCTGACACCACCAGAGTGATGGGAACATTAAGATGGGCAGTGAACAGGCCAGTGGACCTATCAAACACTAAGCTGACACCACCAGAATGATGGAAACATTAAGATGGGCAGCCAACAGGCCAGTGGACCTATCAAACACTAAGCTGACACCACCAGAGTGATGGAAACATTAAGATGGGCAGTGAACAGGCCAGTGGACCTATCAAACACTAAGCTGACACCACCAGAGTGATGGAAACATTAAGATGGGCAGTGAACAGGCCAGTGGACCTATCAAACACTAAGCTGACACCACCAGAGTGATGGGAACATTAAGATGGGCAGTGAACAGGCCAGTGGACCTATCAAACACTAAGCTGACACCACCAGAGTGATGGGAACATTAAGATGGGCAGTGAACAGGCCAGGTTTTAATGTTGCAGGCTGGGGTTGAACTCGAGATATTAGATCTTGAGTCCACGGCTCTATCAAAAGAACCAATTCGCCCAGCGTTCAGGCACACAGGAACCAGAAAAAACAAAAACAAATTAGAACCAGAACGCGTCTTTAATGCAGCAAGGCAAGGCAGCCGCAAATGTTTGGATAACTGACCTTTATAAGGTGTATACGAAAGAATTCAGAAAGCAAAGGTAAGGGGTTGGAACTAAACAGCAGGAAGACTGAAGTCATGGTGATCAGTAAAAAACATGAAATCCCCTCATGCAAAATAACAGCAAATGGCATAACCTTCACACAGGTTAATAAGTTCAAATACCTGGGAACGGTCATTTCATCAGACGGCAGATGCACATCGGAAATAGCTGGCAGAATCGGCCAAGCTAAAACAGCATTCAAGAAGATGACAAGCATTCTTACCAACAAATGCCTATCAATTAACATCAGAAAGAGAGTCCTTGAATGTTATATATAACCAATACTGCTGTACGGATGCGAGGAGTGGACAGTCAGAAAGCAAAGACACAGCAGGATCGAGGCAACCGAGATGTGGTTTCTCAGAAGAATGTTGAGAGTTCCATGGACAGCAAAGAAAACAAACGAGACAGTCTTGATGGAGGCAGACACAAGTAGATCACTCATAAGGAAGATTAGGAAAAGACAGGCAACATTTATAGGCCATTTTATGAGGAAGGGGGATTTGGAGCACCTGGTCACAACGGGAAAGCTGGAGGGAAAGAGAGCACCAGGTAGACCCAGGGAGAGAATGCTGGACGGACTTGCGGAGTGGCTGGGATGAGGAGGGTGGGGGAGATGCTGGGGGCAACGAGAGATAGAGATGGTTGGAAGTCCATGGTCGCCAACGCCATGCGGCAGGGCACCTGATGATGATGATGATGATGATGATACGAAAGAAAAGAAAAACTGAAAATTTAAGCGGAAAAACAGCACAACTTCCCCGATATTCATCCAGTAAGAGAAAATGATATCAATGGCAATGCACTGAGTGACTGTAAGCCTGAACATAGCAAAGAGAAATGAAATATTATACACGTCAGAGCTTTGTTAAAAGATTTTTTTTTCTCCTTATCTTTGTTTATATATTTACTTGTTTGTTATTTATTTATTTATTTATTTATTTATTTGTTTGTTTGTTTGTTTGTTTGTTTTATCTATTACCTATTTATCTGACCACTTGTTTTTCTAGCAGTCTACCCTTTCTATCTATCTATCTCTCTCTCTCTCTCTCTCTCTCTCTCATCTCTCTCTCTCTCTCTCTCTTCTATCTATCTATCTATCTATTTGTCTCTCTATCTATCCATCTATCTATCTACCTATTTATCTATCTGTCTATCTATCTGTCTATCTATCTGTCTATCTATCTATCTGTCTGTCTATCTATCTATCTATTATCTATCTATCTATCTATCAGTCTGTCTATCTATCTATCTATCTATCTGTCTGTCTGTCTGTCTATTTATCTATCTATCTATCTATATGTCTGTTTGTCTGTCTGTCTATCTGTCTGTCTATCTATCTATCTGTCTGTCTGTCTATCCATCTATCTATATGTCTGTCTATCTATCTATCTATCTACCTACCTACCTACCTATCTATCTATCTACCTATCTATCTGTCTATCTATCTGTCTGTCTATCTATCGATCTATCCATCTATCTATCTATCTACCTGTCAATCTATCTATCTATCTGTCTGACTGTCTGTCTATCTATCTACCTATCTGTCTGTCTGCTTGTCTATCTATCTAATCTATCTATCTATCTATTTATCGAACTATTTGTGTCTCACTGGAATTATTCCACGTGAAACACGATCCGCCATGTGGATGCAGGGGGCTCTTTCAGTATAAACAGTATCCCCACCTTCTGGACATTCTGTGCTAGAAACTTCCTCTTTTCTGTCACTCTCTTTGTTTCTGCCTTATATAATTCCTTTGCTTTCTGTCATTTCTTCCTATCATTTTCTGCCTTGCTGGTCCATTTGCCTGTATGTGGGCCTTCAACTGTCATGGCGTAGTTTGAAAAGTTGGTAAATCGTTTCTTTTCTTATTAATCTTTAACCCTTTGAGTCCCGCACCATACCTACTAGTATCCTGCATTGTGCAAAGCAAAAACTTAACCCTTTGACTCCCCCACCCTATCCACCAGCTTCCTGCAGGAAGCCGATGGAAAGGGTGAGGGAATCAAAGGGTTAAGCTGTAGGAAGTTGGGGAATAGGATGACGAAGTCAAAGGGTTAAGTTTGCAGGAAGCTGGTGGATAGGGTGATTGAGTCAAAGGGTTAAGTTTTTTTGCACTTAGTGGATAGAGTGAAGGGGTCAAAGGGTGTTTTTGTTGCTGTTGTTGTTGTTGTTGTTATTGTTGTCGTCGTCGTTTTGTTTCGTTTGCTTGTTGTTTTGTTTTCGTTGGTGGATATAGCGCGGGAGTCAAAGGGTTAAAATCTGAGGAGGAAGCGATCTTCAAGTGGCGTAGACGAAGGACTTGCAATCAGAAGGTCAAGGTTCCGTCCTGCCCGGGTACTTTCCCATCCGGTTGGGTAAAGGGTGGAGAGTTATTTCCCATATCCCGCGCAAGCCTGTGTGTAGCTCTGCCGGTGCCTGTGCATGCCACGCAGAACGTCTTTATATGTGTGCTGAATATCCTGTCAGTTAGTTGTGTCAATGCCCAGCGATTTATGGACACGTTAAAACACCCAGCATGTGCATTCCTGTCTAGGATACAATCTGTAGACTGTGCAGCTACATACCGGACGAGCACACACATACACATGCTCACACATTCACACATTTTCCCCTCGTCTTTTTACAGGAACCCCCCCCCCCCTTGGCTATAACCACCCCCTTCACACACACGCACACACATACACACACACATATATACACACAAATACACACACACATATAAACACAAATACACACACATACATGCACATATAGGTCTACACACATACACGCACACACAAACACATACACATAAATACACACACACATGCACATATACACACATATACGCACACACAAACACACACATACATATACACACATTACACACATATACATACGCACACATACACACGCACGCACGGACACATACACACACATACACGTACATAGAAACACACGCATCACACACACACACTCACTCACACACACACAAACACACACAAACACACACACTCAATTACTCCCTTGGTCTTTCATCCGGCTCACCACCACCACCACTACCACTACCACCACCACTACCACCACTACCACCACTACCACCACTACCACCACCCCACCACCACTACCACCACTACCACCACTACCACCACTACCACCACTACCACACTACTACCACCACTACCACCACTACCACCACTACCACACTACCACACACCACTACCCACCACTACCACACACCACTACCACCACTACCACCACTACCACCACTACCACCATACCACACCACCACCACTACCACCACTACCACCACTACCACACACTACCACCACTCCACCACCACCACTACCACTACCACCACCACCACACCACTACCACTACACCACTACACCACCACCACACTACCACCACCACTACCACCACCACACCACACCAACCACTACCACCACCACCACCACTACCAACCACACACCACCACCACCACTACCACCACCACCACTAACCACACCACCACCACTACCACCACTACCTACCACCACCACTACCACCACAACCACCACCACTACCACCACCACCTACCACTACCACTACCACCACCACTACCACCACCACCACCACCCACCACCACTACCACCACCACTACACCAACCACTACCCACCACCACTACCACCACACCACACCACCACCCAACTACCACTACCACCAAACCCCTACCACCACCACTACCACCTACCACTACCACCACTACCACACCCACTACCACCACCACTACCACCACCACCACCACCACACCACACCACTACCACCACCACT
>JAPXFY010000033.1:10998010-11003010 GCA_030674185.1 Monoplex corrugatus
AGATAAATATACAAACATACATCGGTAGGGTTTATGTGTTTATGAAGTACAGTCACCGACAACGACGTACAACATAAATATATAAACATACACAGGTAAGGTTTATGTTTATGAAGTAAAGTCACCGACAACAAAGATCAAAATAAATATATGAACAGACACAGGTAGGGTTTATGTGTGTACTATGAAGTACAGTCACTGACAACAATGTACAAGATAAATACATAAACAGACACAGGTAAGTTTGTTGTACAGAGTACAGTCACTGTGAACAATGTACAAGACAAGTATATTAACAGACACAGGTAGGGTTTATGTTTTTATGAAACACAGTCACTGGCACCAATGTACAACATAAACATATAAACATAGGTAGGGTTTTATGTATATAGAGTACAGTCACTCTCAACAATGTACAAGATAATTGCATAAACATACACAGGTAAGTTTATGTGTATCTGAAGTACAGTCACTGAAAACGATGTACAAAATAAATATATAAACATCAACAGGTAAGGTTTATGTGTATGAAGTACAGTAACTGACAACAGTATACGAGATAATATATATAAACATACACAGGTAGAGTTTATGTTTATGAAGTACATGAAGTATTATTACTGACAACAATGTACAAGATAAATATACATACATGTACATACATAGGTAGGGTCTGTGTATATGAAGTACAATGTACAAGATATATAAACATACACATACATGTATAAACGTACACAGGTAGATCATAGAGAACACATGTCTGTATGTAAATAAACAAACATGGAGTTACAACAAACATTATCTGAAACTAGGAATACATGAAGCAGCCTCTTTTTCTACGAGTGTGGCAGTTCCGTCTCAGTTTTGAATCATACTATTCTATCTGGTGTTTTGTGGTAATGTAGATCTTATAAAAGAAAGTGTTCCCAGTTCTATCTCAGTTTTGTATCATATTCGTCTATCTCGTAGTTTGTAATAATATATCTTGTAAAAGAAACAGTGTTTGGAATATTTTTCTACTTTGTTTCATAACTATACATTTTTTCTAGATGGATTATTAAATCAACTATTGGATCTGTGAGCATATTTGTATCAGTGCCAAACAGGATTACGTTTTTAGTTAATTTAACTAATCTGATGTTTTTGTGCGAGTGACTCGTTTTGACCTCAACATTTCTTCTAACCTTTCCCACAATCTTTTGACTTGTAAATACTTTCAAAGATGTGATCAATGCTGTCCTTTGTTTATAAGCAGATGGCACATCAAAAGTTATTTACAAGTCCAATCTCTTTTATAAATGACATGGGTTTCCAATTAATTCTATGAACAATACATATTTGAAACCAGTTCAATTTACATTCGTGTATTTATATGACTTATCATCATTAACTTTTTCCATGGAACGTTTGTTCTCAATTTTACTAACCATTTTTAGAACAAGACTTAGAAAGGGCATTACCAGAACTCTGTGATCAGTACATATTTGAAAACCAGTTCAATTTACATCCGTGTATTTATGGGTTCTCGGATTAATCTGTGTGTATTACATCGAATATGTTCTGAGATTAATCTATCTGTATTACACAGAATAGGTTCTCGGATTAATCTGTCTGTTTTACACAGAATAGGTTCTCAGATTAATCTGTCTGTATTACATAGAATAGGTTCTCAGATTAATCTGTCTGTTTTACACAGAATAGGTTCTCAGATTAATCTGTCTGTATTACATAGAATAGGTTCTCAGATTAATCTGCCTGTATTACATAGAATAGGTTCTCAGATTGATCTGTGTGTATTACATAGAATAGGTTCTCAGATTAATCTGTGTGTATTACATAGAATAGGTTCTCAGATTAATCTGTGTGTATTACATAGAATAGGTTCTCAGATTGATCTGTGTGTATTACATAGAATAGGTTCTCAGATTAATCTGTGTGTATTACATAGAATAGGTTCTCAGATTAATCTGCCTGTATTAATATAGAATAGGTTCTCAGATTAATCTGCCCGTATTACACAGAATAGGTTCTCGGATTAATCTGTCTGTTTTACACAGAATAGGTTCTCAGATTAATCTGTGTGTATTGCATAGAATAGGTTCTCAGATTAATCTGCCTGTATTACATAGAATAGGTTCTCAGATTAATCTGCTCTACTACACAGAATAGGTTCTCATATTAATCTGCCTGCATTACATAGAATAGGTTCTCAGATTAATCTGCCTGTATTACATAGAATAGGTTCTCAGATTAATCTGTCTGTTTTACATAGAATAGGTTCTCAGATTAATCTGCCTGCATTACATAGCATAGGTTCTCAGATTAATCTGCCTGCATTACATAGCATAGGTTCTCAGATTAATCTGCCTGCATTACATAGAATAGGTTCTCAGATTAATCTATCTTTATTACGTAGAATAGGTTCTCAGATTAATTTGTGTGTATTACATAGAATAGGTTCTCAGATCAATCCGCTTGTATTACATAGAATAGGTTCTCAGATTAATCTGTTGTATTACATAGAATAGGTTCTCATATTAATCTGCCTGCATTACATAGCATAGGTTCTCAGATTAATCTGCCTGCATTACATAGAATAGGTTCTCAGATTAATCTATCTTTATTACGTAGAATAGGTTCTCAGATTAATTTGTGTGTATTACATAGAATAGGTTCTCAGATCAATCCGCCTGTATTACATAGAATAGGTTCTCAGATTAATCTGTGTGTATTACATAGAATAGGTTCTCAGATTAATCTGTGTGTATTACATAGAATAGGTTCTCAGATTAATCTGTGTGTATTACATAGAATAGATTCTCATTAATCTGTGTGTATTACATAGAATAGGTTCTCAGATTAATCTGCCTGTATTACACAGAATAGGTTCTCAGATTAATCTGCCTGCATTACATAGAATAGGTTCTCAGATTAATTGCCTGTATTACATAGAATAGGTTCTCAGATTAATCTGCCTGCATTACATAGAATAGGTTCTCAGATTAATCTGCTGTATTACATAGAATAGGTTCTCAGATTAATCTGCTGTATTACATAGAATAGGTTCTCAGATTAATCTGTCTGTGACGTTAATTTCTATTTCTGCAAAAAATATTGTATCCTTTAATTAAAAACGTGTTTTCAGAATAAATGTGCATGATGCTTACGTGTATATAAGGTAGGAGTGTGTGTGAGTATGTGGAAGGACATTGGCGGGGGGGGGGGGGGGGGCTAGATTTGTATGTGTTCGGGGGGGGGGGGTGATCATAAACCGTACTAATGATAGATGATAATCTTTGATAAAATCACCATGAGAAATCTTTGCAGACGTTCTGTTGACCGCTTTGTATAATCATGGTTCCTCTGGTCAATGTAAAAGCAAGAAAGAAATAATCTTCCTTTTTCTGTTTCTTTTTGTTTATTTGTTTATTTGTTTCTTCCTTTCACAGAGTCAGCCAAAGGCAGGGGAACCTTGTGACTATGCACGTTAAAGATCCTGTAAGTCGTGTCAGTGTCCGGTGGCTTATAAAAAACGTGAAACCACACACACACACACACACACACACACACACACACACACACACACACACACATACATACACACAACACAAACACACACTCACACACACACAACACACACACACACACACACAACACACACACACACAACACACACACACACACTCACACACACACACACAACACACACACACACACACACACACACACACACACACACACACACACACACACACACACACACACACACACACACACAAAACTCAGCACGCACGCCCACCCAAGACGGACAGTACAAATTGTGCAGCAATATTCCGCCTGCTCATTGTGGAGTAAAACAACGTGTTTTCACACATCCCAGAACATCGGAACAAAAATAAAACAAAAACAACAATAAAACAAAAAACCAAGAACCAGAAAAAGAAGGAAAAAAAACAAAAACAATTGGCCAAAAATTTGCGCCTGTATTGTCTGGTTGTATTAAATACGTGTTCTGATTCTTTTTTCGCGTGTTTGTTTGTTTTGTTTTGTTTTGTTTTGTTTTGTTTTGTTTGTTTTGTTCTTCTGGCTCCTGTTTGCTTGAACGCAGGCAGTCAAGTTTGTTCTGGAAAACAAAACAAAACAAAAAACATCCTGACAGAGTTTAGGTTCTGTCTCAAATTGTGGAAAAGATTGTCGTTACTTATCATCAGTTTTCATCATTTTGCTCACCCTTTCAGAACTGTAATCCAATTATCACTGATAAGTCACTGATGACGTCATATCTTAAAATCCTTTCTTTGACGTAATCCCTGACAAAATGACGTTTTGTTCTTTTCATTCTCTGGGAGCCAAAAAGTTGGGGGGGAGGAGGTTGGGTTTTTCTTAAGCGTTCCAGTTGTTTTTTGTTTTTGTTTTTGTTTTTTTCAAATGCGTGTATGCACGTAATTTTTCCCGCGCTGTGCAGTCTGTATGTTGCTGCACAGTGTGCGTACTCCCGTCTTCAGTGGGTGTCCATGTTGAGTGTTTTCATGTTTGTGACCCGTTTTCACGAAATGAGTCCTAACTCGCAGGCAGCGAAAAGCGTAGAGGCCCGGAAAAGGTGTGATGGGTCGATTTTGTCAATTTTTACTTTTCGTCAAAAATGGAATATTTAATCTTTAAATTACATGTACATGCACTCAACACTTTATAATTCAATCGGAAAATGTATTTAAAATGCGTTTTAACCAGATAACGGCATGCTTTTTGTGTCAGAAAAAGGGATATATAAACTTAAATAACAAGACAATTCCAGTAGATTTTCACACCAATTTTTGTGTGCTATTGTGGCATGATGTTTTACCATGGTACACAATTTGGTAAAGATTGGTGAAGTACAAATACCTGTTGCTAAGGTAAAACTTCACTGAAGTGGTGAAAATTTTAAAACTTGATTTTCTCAAAATGGCTGCTTGCTATGTTACACACTTCAAACACCCATAACTTCCTTATTTTTAGGA
>JAPXFY010000033.1:11008010-11080510 GCA_030674185.1 Monoplex corrugatus
GTTGGAGGTCCATGGTCGCCAATGCCATGCGGCAGGGCACCTGATGATGATGATGATGAATTATTTATTATTTATTTATATATCTATTTTATTAATTATTGTTGTTTTGGATATTGTTAACGTATCTTGTTATTATTATCATGCTGTTAATATTATCATGTCTTCATCGTTGTTTCAAAATGATGAGCATGAGATCAGTGCCACTGAAGTAGTGCTGAAATGGGACAGGAAATGATATTTAAACATTTTTTTTAAAGAAAGGAATGAGCCTCCATTCATCAAAGTAAGGTAATCTTTTGTCACTTCAGGCAAAACTAGGATATTTCTTCTCTCTAGTAGTCTAAAGTTCTTTCTGGGCTGTGTCCTTCCACTGCAGGAAATAGCCCTCTGCCAGAATCCTCCAACATTTTCTGTCTTTTGCTATCCTTGTCCATGTTGCTCCTTCTTATCACCTAAGATCATCTGTCCAATGACTTTTCAGTCTTCCATTTGATCTTGTGCCCTCTATTATCACACATAATCCTAAAAACAAACAACAACAAAAAACACACAAAATGGAATATACTGATGCCTAATATATTCTAATGCCTAATATATGTGTGTGTATATGTGTATTTAAAATACATACTATACATATATATTTCATAATATATATATATATATATATATATATATATATATTATATATATATATAATATTATATATATATATATATATGTATGTATGTACGTAGATTGTAATCACAGAACACCATAAAAGATGAACTGAATTCTTCAAAAATCATTTTGTTGTGAATTGTCGTTTCATGTTCAAATAAAGGTTATTGACAGCGAAGATGGACACCATATTCATGCATGAATAAGTTTCCTTTCCAACCAAGACAAAATGGCAACTTATTGCATTCGGCTGTGTTGATATGCCTGTACGCATTCTACTGCATACCAGAATCTCACTCCTGTCTGCTCAGATTCTCATATAAGATAGCTTATTCGGGCATGGGTGTAGCGGCCCACATGTCTTATTTCTGTTTGCTTTGTTATCCAGGTTCATCGGCTCTCACCGCCTTCAGTGTGGAATCGGATGTCTGAATTCCAGCGCTGCAACCACACAGTATCCCATGTTCAGTCAGAGATGTCTGAAGACAGTGAGGTGACAGTAGAGATTGATATTGCTGAAGATCTGCTGGGGATATCTAAGGAGAATGAGGTGATTTATATTGCTGAAGAGCCACTGGAGATATCTGATGATGATGACGTGAACCTGGAAACTGATATTGCTGAAGAGCCACTTGAAATATCTGATGATGATGAAGTGAATCAAAAAACTGATATTGCTGAAGAGCCACTTGAGATATCTGATGACGATGAAGTGAATCAAAAAAACTGATATTGCTGAAGAGCCACTTGAGATATCTGATGACGATGAAGTGAATCAAAAAACTGATATTGCTGAAGAGCCACTGCAGGTACCGGACGAGTATGAGGAGACCGAGAAACTGATGTTGCTGAAGATTCATCAGAGATATCTGATGACGATGACGTGAACCTAGAGATTGATGTTGCTGAAGAACCAGGACTAGAATGGATAACACAGGATCACTCTTCACATGAAGGTGCTTGTTGTTCACACTCACACTGTCTCTTTTTTATTGGTAGTTTCTGAAATAATGACTCATGGATGGTTTTGGTTTGGTTTTTAGTTTTTACGTCGACACCCACCTCAGGTGATATGGCCGATGGGGATAACCATCCCAGAGAAGTGGGGGAAGGGGGACTTATCTAATCCTATACTGACACCACCAGATCAACAAATGAACAATGATGTTAAGATGGGACAGTGATAAGGCCAGTTTTAATAAAGCTCACCCCGAGATTCAAACCCACAACTGTTAGCATGTGAATTTGACGCTACTGGGACGCGCTTATGACTCATGGAAATTGTTGTAGTTCTCTTTAAGTATCCAGTTTTCTGAATAATCTCACCACCCTTTCCCACCCCACCCCCTGTCTTTCTCTCTGTCACTGTCTGTCTACCTGCTGTCTACTCTGTTTCTCTGTATGTATCGTATGTCTGTCTGTCACTGTCTGTCTACCTGCTGTCTACTCTGTCTCTCTGTATGTCTGTCTGT
Source organism: Monoplex corrugatus (assembly GCA_030674185.1). NCBI lineage: Eukaryota > Metazoa > Mollusca > Gastropoda > Littorinimorpha > Ranellidae > Monoplex > Monoplex corrugatus. Next base: position 11,010,140 of record JAPXFY010000033.1, read on the forward strand.
CTCTGTCTCAGTCTTGCAAACTGTCTTTCTGTTTTTTTCCCTGCTCATCACAGCCATGAGTTTCTATCTCCACAATGTCTGATTTCTTTTATCCTTCCCATTCTGTCTCAGTGTCTGACCTTTCCTGTATGGTCGATTTGTGACTGATGATGTTTGTTGTTTATTCCTTTGATTCCCTCACCCTGTCCACCAGCATCCTGCATTGTCAACCATGGTAGCAAAGCAAAAACTTAACACTCTGACTCCTGCACCCTGTCCACCAGCTTCCTGCATTGTCAACCATGCTAGCAAAGCAAAAACTGAACCCTTTGACTCCCTCACCCTGTCCACCAGCATCCTGCATTGTCAACATGGTAGCAAAGCAAAAACTTAACCCTCTGATTCCCTTACCCTGTCCACCAGCTTCCTGCATTTTGACTCCCTCATCCTCCCTCATCCTAGTCAAAGGGTTAAGTTTTTGCAGTTGGTGGATAGGTTGTGGGAGACAACGGGTTATAAAGGCAGAAGCTTTATGTTTCTCTTGTATATATATATGGAACAACATGTCATTTTGTGTTAGGCTGAAAATTGAATGATAAGATCCCAAAACCAGCAATGTGTTTACAAGCAAATGGCAAGATTCATTAACAGATATGTAAATAAATACAACAGTTCAAAGATTTACCATCACAAAGTTAGGCTTGTTGAAACAATGATTTTTCAGTTCAGTGCTTGCCTGAAGGAGTGTTTGGTTGGCATTTGTTTAAATACACTGTGACAAAGCAGATGATTTGAACTAAATTGAAGCCATTTTTCCTGTTCCATCTGTTCATAGCAGGGCTTTGATACATTTTCTGGTTCATCAGCTGGACTGATAAAGTTGTGTTCAGTTACTGGTGTTATAACAAATTCAGTTATCTCGAGTTCAATCCCAGCCCACAACATTGAAAACTGGAGTTTGCACTGCTCATGTTAATGTTTCCATCATTCTGCTAGTGTCTCTTTGGTGTTTCATACAAATCATACGTCTCTCTTCACTTCTTTTCTGATTTCAAGACCTTGCCAGCACACAGGGTTTTATGCAGGCTCAAGGCATCTGCCCAGATGATTGCTGGCAGATTTGGGTGGGGTGTGTATGAAATGTCTTAAATGCAATAAGTCTCACTGGAACAAACACCAAAGTCCAATCTTGATGTAAGTCATACTCACAGTTGTTTTTCTTGTCCATTAACGATCAAATTTCTTTCAGTTCTATCTTTCAACATAAACAGACTACATGTACCTGTTTTGTGTATGCATATCACATCTCTGCAATATTTTTAGCTCATGGCAGAAGACATAATGCAGCTTCAGATTTGATGGAATAGTACCTATCGCTACTGCCTAACCCCTCTCCTCACCTGTCTCACCTGTCGGCGTCAGGGTTCGTGTTGGCTGCTGCATGTCTGGACACCACCATCTCCCTCCAGGCCGCTCTGTCTTGACTTTTGTGGACAATTTCTTGAATATTTAGGCCACTGATGTTGGTTATGTTCTCAATGTATGAGATTGGAGGTTGCCTTTCTTCCTGTTTCCCTTGAAAATGATTGCCATGAGGTCCGTATTCTTGTTGCGTGACACATGGCCAGTGTATTTTAGTCTTCTCTTGTTGATGTCTGCTAGTAGTTTTCTGGTGTTATCAAGTTCTTCCAGACACTTTCATTAGTTCTTCTGTCTGTCCATTTGACACATAGTAGTCTGCTGCCTCAATTCTTCTGCAATCAGTTTTACTCAGAGTCCAGGCTTCACACCCCTCTTCTAACATAAAGTTGTATTAACCTTTTGACTCCCGCACCCCATACACCAACTGCAAAAACTTAACTCTTTGATTCCCTTACTGTATTCACCAGCTTCATGTAAGCTGGCGGGTAGGGTGAAGGAGTTAAAGGGTTAAGTTTTTGTTTTGCTTGCATGGTTGGTAATGCAGGATACTGACGGACAGGGTGCGGGACTCAAGGGGTTAATAACAGTGTGATGATGAATCAAATCAACAGCAACATCTCAAATCCAAGCAAATTTGAATGATGATGGGTGGAGCTGTTTCTGTAATGTCAGATATCTTCGTGTATGTATATGTGCTATAGCTCCATCTATCTCTTTCCAAAGGATGGATCAGGAAACATGGCGGTAGTCAGTCTTTGTAAGACTTGTTTTGCAAACTGCCTCAGTGTCTGTCAGTCTCTCAACCTATCAACACCAATACAGCTTGCTCCTCATGATTTCATGTCAAAATACAAAACCCTGTCACACATTACATAGTAAGCAGTTGGGTACTTTGTGTTACAGATGTTGCGTCTGACCAGCCGGGGAATAGTGCAAGTACGCCAGTCACTCATTGTGAGATCAACCGTTTGAATCCGTCAGTCACTAACGTCAGGTCTGAAGCGACAGAACTGGAAAACATACATGACGGCTGTGGTGTTAAGTGTGAGCCAGTCAACCAGAATGTGACAGGTAATGTAGCACACCAGTTACTGTCTGATCCGGTAGACCGAACTAAAAGAAAAGTGGACTTCAATTGTGAGTCTTCCATCTGGGGTGATACGCTCTCCACTCCAGCTGAAAGAAAAGCATTTTAAAACATGAACTTTGCACCTGTGGTGATGTGTTCTCTACACCAGCTGAAAGAAAAATGGACATCAAAGTCGAACCGTGCACCTGTGATGATGTGTCATCTGCATCATTGAGTTCATGGTCTTCAGTGAATCCTGAACATGGCAGATTTAAGTCTTGGAATGATGATGCCCCAGAGGTTAAGAGTGAGCCTTTCATCTGTGCTGAGTCAAACCCTAACAACACCAGCAGCTGTGTCAAGCCTGAACCTCTCATGACAAACTTCAGCAGAGATGTCAGGCTCAAAACAGCTAGATCAGATATCAACAGTGGTGTCAAGGTTGAAACCGATACAAGCAACATTGGCAGTGTTGTCAAGATTGAACTAATATCAAATGCCAGCAGTGTTGTTAGCTTTGAAGCAATGTCAACAAATATCAGCAGTGTTATCAAGACTGAACCAATATCAACAAATGCCAGCAGTGTTGTCAGATCTGAACCAGCGTCACCAAATATCAGCAGTGTTGTCAGATCTGAACCATGTCACCAAATACAGCAGTGTCATCAGATCTGAACCCGTGTCACCAGATATCAGCAGTGTCGTCAGATCTGAACCAGTGTCGCCAAATATCACTATCAGCAATGTTATCAAGACTGAACCAGTGTCGCCAAATATCACTGTCGCAATGTTATCAAGACTGAACCAGTGTCGCCAAATATCACATGCTATGAGACTGAACCAATGTCACCAAAATCACTACACATGTTATCAAGACTGAACCAGTGTTGCCAAATATCAGCAATGTTATCAAGACTGAACCAATGTCACCAAATATCAGCAGTGTTATCAAGACTGAACCAGGTATCAACAAATACCAGCGGTGTTATGCAGACCTTACCAGTGACAGATACAATGGTGTCAAGATGGTGCAGTACAGGCAGTTCTGTATCCATCTCAGGTGCGGATGAAGACCAGGATGAGCAGGTGTGTTATCATTATTGTTGCTTAACTCTTTGGAGACGCACCCTAAAATGGCTGCTGAAACTCTCAAGATGCACAGGTTTTGGTACTTTTTAAAAAATTATGGAGAATATCCAAGACAATAACCACTGTTATATATGTTTTAAAAGGTCAATGGTTAAACTCTACTGTCAGTATAATCTCCCTTGTTATAGTATACACGTAGTCTTGGTGAAAAAACCCATAACATCTCTGCAGCTATAGCTGCGGAGCATCACAGTTGAGACATGGAGCTCCGCAGCTATAGCTGCAGAGCGTCGCCATCGAGTTAAAGCCCAGCCGACCGTGTAGAGCCATATCAGGGCTATAACCATTTCAAAACGTACACAAATACTTCAACAGCAAAAAAAAAAAAAAAAATTCAGTACACATGATGATGCATTCACACACATAATCTAAGGAGATTCCCTGACATTGACCACTCCGTCCAATTTATCAAACACAGGATTTAAAAAAAACTACCTGAATACAGATTCAAACAACTAAGGACACTAAAACATGTATAAATATGGGTCTAAATTATCTAAAATTGCTTTTGCATACCTCATTTTACTAGAAACAAAAATACACTTAAGACATGTACCTAATTATCACTCCTAAAGAGAAAGTATTAAGACTTTATCGAACACATACATGTGAATGGACCAGCAAGACAGAAAATGATAGGAAGAGATGACAGAAAACAAAGGAACAAGGCAGAAACAAAGAGAGAGACAGAAAAGGAAATTTCTAGGACAGAATTTCCAGAAGGTGGGGATACAGTTTATACTGAAAGAGCCCCTGGCATCCGCACGGGGGTGAACAGGTGTGCAAAACTATGATAATAATGATAATGATTATAGTGATATTAATGATAATAATATTTATAATAATAATAATGATGATAAGAATTTCATTAATGTATTGCAGTCTATGTCAGCGAATACTTCTCGCAGTTCAAAAAAAAAAGATTTTGCTATGTTTCACATTGATTTTGCTATTTTCAAATTTCAAATTCTCCCAATTTTTTTCTGTTTAAATGTTGCAGAACTGTGATGAGCCATACACTGCTGGTCAAGATCTGAGTGGGCCAGCAGCCTGCGTCAAGACATCTCTCAGTACTGCTCATAAGGCCTGTAAGTACTTCGTGTGCCGCAAAATTTAAACAGTGTTGCAGGATTTCAGGACGCATGAGGTGATCCATGACAGTCAGAAAGCTTATGTTTGTGTGTTTAACAAGGTTTTTACAAATGCCAGGAAGCTCAAGTTATCAGGTGTCGTGGTTAGCGTGATGGACATTCCAACTGGGAAGGTTGTGTGTTCAAATCAGTCTGTTCAGAAATTGGTGTGGAATTTTTTTGGCTCCATTCAGATCCTATTCTGAGTTGAGCATGCTATGGGCTCAGAGGGAAGACCGGGACCACACAGTCAGGCAGGTGTCATCCACTTCGCGGATGCATCATTGGGGATGGTGCTCAAATCTTCTGACCAACATTGCAGGCGTCTGCATCTCCTGGGTCTGGTTGACACCAGGATATATATTGATAGTAAGCAAAGAGGACAGTCCTGTCTCGCAATCTCAAATCTGAATAGAATTCTGTAGCATTATATAGATTGTCATCCTTGTCATGATTATCACCCTCACTGTCATCGTCACATTGTAAAAACTGTGCCAGCTTCCATGGCCATTAAGGTGGCATTTTTAAAAAAAAAAAAAGGGGGGGGGGAGCACAAAGGAAATCTCCCTGAGTGGGATGATCCTACAGAAAAAAACACAAAATAATAAAGTAAGCTCAAGTTACATTTATCCACACTAGGGAGAGGCCTTTTGATTGTGATGTGTGTTACAAAGTACTTAAAGCTGGTGCTACTTTAGTAAGACACAATACCCCCATGGGTATGCCAGGGGCTTTTTCAGTATAAATAGTATCACCACCTTCTGGAAATTCTGTGCTAGAAATTTCCTCTTTTCTGTTAATCTCTTTGTTTCTGCCTTCCTTCTTTGCTTTATGTCATTTCTTCCTATCATTTTCTGCCTTGCTGGTCCATTCACCTGTATGTGTTCCATTAAGTCATACGTACTTTCTCTTTGGAGTGATTAATTGGGTACATGTACTAAGTGCATTTTTGGCTTTAGGGAAATGAGATATGCGGAAGCGATTTCAGGTAATTCAGGCCTGTTTCATACATGTTTTAGTGTCCTTAGTTATGCTTAAATTTGTATTCAGGAAGTGATTTTAGGTAATTTAGGCTTGTTTCATACGTGTTTTAGTGCCCTTAGTTATGCTTAAATTTGCATTCAGGGATGTTTTTTTAAATCCCCTTTGTGATAAATTGGGCAGAGTCGTCAACGCCAGGGGCATTTCCTTAGATTATGTGCACGAATGCATTGATATGTGTACTTAACTTTCTTTTCTTTTCTTTTTTTTTCGTGTTGAAGTATTGTGTATGTTTTGAAAAGGTTATAGCCCTGATATGGCTCTGTCTAGTCAGCTGGGCTTAAACAAAAAGAAATAAATAATAGTAAGACACAAAAATGATCCGTGCAGACCAAAGACCTTTTGTCTGCGATGTTAATAACAAGACTTTTACACACTTTAATAGCAAATCAGAATCAGCTCCACAAGTAATGATTTCTGCAACTTCTTTTGCTGCATGAGTTGTTTTTCGGGTCCGATCGACACTCGGTGTTGAAGCAAGTCCGTCTGCCATTGTTTACACTCGCTGAATAGTAATCAGCTGTAAGGGGTCACATTTTCAACCACATGGGCAGAAAAGACTGTAAAACGTCACACATACATAATTAGCATCTATATATAGAGGGAATAATGAAGTTTCCATCGATATCTCATACGTCACTGAAAGCATTGGGGTTTTCTGGCTAAAAATAGGAAAAGTCGCCAACCGAATATTCGGTCGGTGGCACTGAAGGCATACGTTTCTTCTGACCAAACATTCGGTCTGAAGCACTGAACAGGTTAATAGCTTTAAGTTTTATAAGAGAATGCACACTGGTGAGAGACATTTTGTTTGTAATGTGTGTTATACTCCCCTTTTGACCTCCACCTTCTGGTGTCTGTATGTTTTGTAACCCCTGTGTTTTTGTTTTTCCAACTGAGCGCTTTGCTGAATGATGAGAGTGCATGCTTTGATTTTATATCAAGATTTGGTGCTACATAAATGTCATTGTTATTATTTTTAATTCATCTTTTGGCAGCATGCACGGCTGCATTTTCCCAGCCATTCTGACACCCTTTAGTTGCGAGTCGGCATCGCCTGTGAGTGCTATTTTTAGCCAGGCAGGGTCGACCAAAATCTTATCTCTGTAGCGCGCCTTTGTGCTCAAGCACTAGTGATAAAGAAGGAAGCTGAGTATGCTATACACGGCAGTGGGACGGGTGAAAAGGGTGTGGGGAGTGGAAGGGGAGGGGAAAGATGTGCGCTATTAATAGCAGGCACTAATAGCCGGCAGGGCAGAGCCAACTAATGTATCTCAGATTTGTGCACCGTGAGCTAGCATGAATGTTTGCAAGTCATTGTGCTGGTATCTTCTGTTTTTATAAATGCTTAGAGACTTGCAAAGTGTGTTGTAAGCACCAATTACGGTGGCTGTGATTTACATTCAAGTTTTCAAATATTCATCAAAATAATGAAGTTTTAGCGGTTGAGTTGTGTAGTTTGTAGAGGCTGGGTGGAATTTACTACTGTTCTCACACATACACCTGTGTTGGTGTTCTCCATTTGTAAAAAGTAGATGTGTGTGATAGAGCATGTCAAGCACTCTGTGATTTCTTGTATTTATAACAGATATAAAGGAGTTTGAAATATATCAGCTGAAGTAATGTAGAAATCTAAATCCTAATTCTAGAACCAGGAAAACACGAAAATAGAATCAGAACAAGTATTTAATACAACCAGACAAGACAGGCGCAAATTTTTGGCTGACTAGCCTTTATCAAGCGTAAATCTAAGGTCACAAACGAAGAAACACTGAACACAAAAATTAGGAGAAAAAGACTGAAACTTCCCTGCTGCTTCATCCACTCCCATTTGTGTGTGTGTTTCAGATGGTTTTTCAGACATACTGGCTGTGACAGCTCCACAGACTTCAAGTACTGCTACTACACATGGAGACTCGAGGCTTGACGGCACGAAAGGTATGATCAGTAACAGGGAAGAAACAACCAGTCACTGTAGTGTAGTGGTTAGCAAATGGACTACCGAATGGAAGGTTGTGGGTTTGAATCCCCATCAATCCCTTCAAAAATCATCATGGGATTTTTCATCTCTAACCAGTTCCTACCCAGAGTTGGGCGTGCTATGGGCTCTTTGGGAAGACTAGGACCACATAGTCGAGTCTCATCCACTTCACGGATGCGTCATTCAGGGTGTCACTCAAATCTTCTGACCAGTACTACAGGTATCTGTTCTCTCGGGCTTGGTTGATGCCAGGACATATTATGATAGTAAGCAAAGAGTATATACAGCCCTGTCACGCAGCAGTCTCAATCCTAGATGGAACTCCATAGCATCATGATTATCATCCTCCTGACATCATCATCATCATCATAAAAATGTGCCAATTTCTGTGACCATTTCCCTTTGACTCCCTCACCCTGTCTACCAGCATCCTGTATTGTCAACCATGCTACCGAAGCAAAAACATAACCCTTTGACTCTCTCACCCTGTCCACCGGCTTCCTGCAGGAAGCCGGTGGATAGGGTGAGGGAGTCAAAGAGTTAAGTTTTTGCAGCGGTGCATAGGGTGCGGGAGTCAAAGGGTTAAGGTGGCATAGAAAGTGGGACGAAAAAAAAAAAGGTGAATACAAAGGTAACCTCCCTAAGTGTCGTGATCCTTTAAAAAAATAAAAATAATAAAAAAACAGGGAAGAAATACTTTAAGCTGATAAAATTATTTCCAATGCTATGTCTGTGTTAACTATTTGCTAAATGTTCATTACTGAACAATATATATGTGGGTCACCTCACATTATTTCATTCTGAACAAGTCAGTGGAATGAACGAAGCAGAAATGCTGTATTCTTGCTAACAGACAATTCTCAACTGTCTCACCTGTCAGCATCACTGGATTCAGTGTTGGCCTCTGCACCTTTTGACACCACCATCTCCTTCCAGGCTGCTCTGTCTTGACTTTTGTGGACAATTTCTTGAAGATTTAGGCCACTGATGTTGGTTATGTTCTCTGTGTATGAGATTGGAGGTCTGCCTTTCTTCCTTTTTGCCACTGTTTTTCCTTGAAAGATGGTTGCCATTAGTTCTTTGTTCTTGCTGCGTGACACATGACTGATGTATTTTAGTCTTCTCCTGTTGATGTCTGCCAGTAATTTTCTGGTGGTATCAAGTTCTTCCAGGACACTTTCATTAGTTCTTCTATCTGTCCATTTGACACATAGAAGTCTCTGATAAAACAACATTTCTGCTGCCTTAGTTCTTCTGCAATCATTTTTTTCTCCAGGCTTCACAGCCATAAATCATGACTGGCCAGATTAAACGTTTTAAAAGTCTCACTTTCAGGGTAACTTTCGGGATATTTGGTATGCCTCTGTCTTCCCAGATATTGTTGAATTTGGCTTTTTTGTTGTTGTTGTTGTTTTCTTTTTTTTTGTTTTTGCGATTCCAATTTTCATTTTGATGTCTTTGGATCAGGTTCCATCATCAGTTTTTACAGAGCCAAGATATTTGAAATCCCTAACATTTTCAAAAGGAACTTTATTAACTAAGATGTCATGATTGTTTTCAGTGTCTTTGCCTTTGATATGTAGCACTTCAGGAACTTTATTAACTAAGATGTCACGATTGTTTTCAGTGTCTTTGCCTTTGATATGTAGCACTTCAGGAACTTTATTAACTAAGATGTCACGATTGTTTTCAGTGTCTTTGCCTTTGATATGTAGCACTTTTGTTTTTTTGGCATTCAAGTTTAGGCCAGCCTTTTTGCCTGCTGCGTCTACCCTGTATGAAATGCTGGTAATGTTGTCTGCTAACAAATAATTAAGAAAACTAATAATGCAATGTATTAACAGCCTCCCCTTTGCTCAGTGAAATGGCTACTGTATGGTGTCGGGAGCTTGGAGATGATTGTCTGGTCAGTGGTGGGGCATTGTTCCTCTGGGTTCCATCTAGCATCCTTGGCCTTGGGTCATCATCATCATTATCATCATCATCATCATCATCATCATGTGCCCTGCCGCATGGAGTTGGCGATCATGGCCCTCCATATGCATCTATCCCTTGTCGCTGCAAGCACATCTTCCACCTTCTCTGTCCTCAGCCACCCTGCAAGTCTGTCCAATATTTTCTCCCTGGGTCTGCCTGGTGTTCTCTTTCCCTCCAGCTTTCCTGTTGTGACCAGGTGCTCTAATTCCCCTTTCCTCATAAAATGGCCTATAGATGTTGCTTGTCTTTTCCTAATCTTCCTTATGAATGATCTTCTTGTGTCTGCCTCCATCAAGACTGTCTCGTTTGTTTTCTTTGCTGTCCATGGAACTCTCAACATTCTTCTTAGAAACCACATCTCGGCTGCCTTAATCTTGTTCTGGCTTTGTTTGTTGACTGTCCACGCCTTGCAACCATATAACATTATCGGTTCTATACAACATTCAAGAACTCTCTTCCTGATGTTAATTGATAGGCATTTGTTGGTAAGACTGCTTGTCATCTTCTTGAATGTTGTTTTGGCTTGGCCGATTCTGCTGGCTATTTCTGATGTGCATCTGCCGTCTGGTGAGATGACCGTTCCCTGATATTTAAACTTATCAACCTGTCTCAGAGTTGTGTCATTTGCTGTTATTTTGCTTGAGGGGATTTCATGTGTTTTACCGATTACCATGATTTCAGTCTTGGGTGTTTCTTGTTATCTTTGACCTGTAGCTTGACTGCTGGTTTGAAGTAATCAGGCCTGACAACTGCAGGGGAAAGTCCTGGTGACCACTCAGAAAGATGGCGAATTTGGGATCCCCTTAGGGGCACATCAGACCTAACTGAAAAACAAAATAGACTGTGTCTGGAGCATCATGTCTGGCTGCTTTTTCTTCATTTGCTTCCTTGGGGGGAAAAAAATTGAAGAATCAGTAACATGTAGGTGCCTATACAGAAAATGATTGTATATGCAGATTATTTCACCAGTAAACAGTTCACTACATGTAGCATTGAGTAAGCATTTTGGGAACAAAATTAGCAGTGATGTGATCGGACGTTGTTGAGCTTGAACAAACCTTTGAGTAAAAAAGAACTGAAACAATTCTTGGAGGTTGGATTAGACAGAATAAGTTGTGGCAGAACAGACCCTCAGTCGATTCATAAGAAAAGTTAAAACTCCAGGCTTTGCTTCTTGTCTCCTCTGAACTGATGAATTATACAAGCAGAAGAAAAGTTGGACTTCAAGATCTGATCATATGTGTTCAGTGAAACAGACCACTTTGATGAAACTTGGCATGGAAGGAGATTCAATGAAGCAAAGGAAAAAAGTTCTGACAGTTCATAAGTTGTGGCTTGGAACTACAGAATTATGCACATTTGTATGCAGAAGTACAGAAGTATGCACGTTTGTGTGCAGAACTACAGAATTATGCATGTTTATATGCAGAACTACAGAATTATGCACATTTGTATGCAGAACTACAGAATTATGCACATTTGTATGCAGAACTACAGAATTATGCACATTTGTGTGCAGAACTACAGAATTATGCACATTTGTATGCAGAAGTACAGAAGTATGCACGTTTGTATGCAGAAGTACAGAAGTATGCACGTTTGTATGCAGAACTACAGAATTATGCATGTTTATATGCAGAACTACAGAATTATGCATGTTTGTATGCAGAACTACAAAATTATGCACGTTTGTATGCAGAACTATAGAATTATGCATGTTTGTATGCAGAACTACAGAATTATGCACATTTGTGTGCAGAACTACAGAATTACGCACGTTTGTATGTAGAACTACAGAATTATGCACATTTGTATGCCTCAAAACTCACCACATTTGAAGATTTTCGATTGAAATTTCAAACAACTTCCAAACTCACCTAGATTACCTCTTTTTTTTTTTTTTTTTTTAATTAGCTCAGAACCACCCCTGCATCGAGAATCCTAGAACTTATCTAAGCCACCTCTTGCGCAGACGCATGCCTAAACATATTGTACACACCTGCCCAGATTGAATCGGATAATGAATCCTTACATTTTTTTTTTCCACTTGTCAGATTCTTGTGGTTTTAAATCTGTTCCTGTATGGTTAATTCCAGCCTCAATTTAACAGAATTCATTTTCTGTCCTCGTTATTAGACTTTTTCAGAAAAAAGTGTGTAGGTATCTGCATACTTATGTGTGTGTGTGTGTGTGTGTGTGTGTGTGTGTGTGTGTGTGTGTGTGTGTGTTGTGTGTGTGTGTGTGTGTGTGTGTGAGACTATAATTTATTAAACTTCTTCTGAAAAAAGTGTGTAGGTACTAGGTATGCACATTCTTATGTGTGTGTGGTATGTGTGTGTGTGTGTGTGTGTGTGTGTGTGTGTGTGTGTGTGTGTGTGTTTACTGTTATTTCTGTTTAATTAAAGCCCTGCCGACTGCGTAGGGTCACATCAGGGCTATAACCGTTTTCTATGTGTATGTGTGTGTTGTGTGTATGTAATCAGTTTAGGGTATTTTTCATGACTGTGCATTTTCAGTCTGGTGTTTACTTAAAACACATTTTTCTTTCATTTTTCAGAGTGCTTGTTGAGTACATGTCCTGTGAACATCAGAATGGCAGACAGGCTACTGAATCCTGCACAAACATCAAACAGTACAGCACAGGCAAGAACCTCATCGTGTCCTGGACAGCCACAAGTCTCAGAGTGCAGACAGCCTGTCAAGGAACCAACAGACAGGCAGAGCAATCTGAAAAGAAAAGGAAAAGACGACAATGAATCTACCAAAATGACCAAAGTTAGAAAGACGGTATGTCTTGTAGGAGAAGAAAGAAGCAGAGTTCAGTTTGAAACCGAGAAACTGCAAGCGGAGACTGAGATGCTGCAAACGCAGAAAACAAAATATGATAATGGAGCGGTTGAAACACTCTTTTGATGACTTTGCAGAAGAAAAGAGACTTAAGAGTTTCCCCTGTTTTGGGAGTGCATTAGCTGGTGACAGACTTTAGGTTCAATTTTTTGCCTCTTCCTGAAAGCAAAGACTTGTGCCCAGAAAAGACAATTTGATTACTGCTCTGAGAAACTTGCAGGACCAATGATGACTTTTTTTGTCCATTTATTTTTAATCAGTGGCCATGCACTGCCATCTATATGTATATATATATACATGTTGTAATGGGATTCTTGCTCTGGGAGTTTAACTGAGCAGACAGCCTTAATGTTTTAAGTATAATATTTAAAAAAAATTTTTTTTAGGATCATTGCACTCAGGGAGGTCACCTTTCTTTTTTATTTTTCATCCCATTTTCTACGCCACCTTAATGGCCACAGAAGCTGACAGTTTTTATTATGTGATGATGATGATGTCGATGTGGATGATAATCATGATGCTGTGGAGTTCCATCTAGGATTGAGACTGCATGACAGGATTGTACTCTACGCTTACTGTCATAATATATCCTGGCGTCAACCAGGCCAGAGAGATGCAGACACCCACGGTGTTGGTCAGAAGATTTGAGCAACACCCTCAATGATACATCCGTGAAGTGGATGAGACTCGACTGTGTGATTCTAGTCTTCCCAATGAGCCCATAGCATGCCCAACCCTGGGTAGGAGCCGGTTAGAGCCAAAAAATCCCACAATGATTTTTGAAGGTACTGATGGGGATTTGAGCCCACAACCTTCCAATCGATAGTCCGTTGCGTTAACCATTACACTACGGCGACTGGTGTTTTAAGTGTAATTTTAATATACAGCCTACATGTTATAATGGGATTCTTGCTCATGGAGTTTAACCGAGCAACCAGCCTTTATTTTTGAAGTGTAATTTTAAGCCTACCTCATAAAACTTGTTTTTGTACATAGTACACATTCTGAGATACTGTGCCTGAAATTTGATATGTTGGGGACATGAGAGAAGCTAAGTATCAACCCCACCTTTTTTGTTGTCATTTCTGATTGAAAATAAAAACAACAACAAACATCATTTCTTCATAGTTTTTCATCTTGTCCCCTGATTTGAACTGGCTGAAGATTCTGAGAGATGGAGAAAATAGCTGGTGATAGTTAGTATCATAGATTGCTGAAGATAATTTGATTTTTGCCATTATGTATATCTATCTTCAAAGTCATGTAAGCTTCCCCCCGTGCGGATGCCGGGAGTTCTTTCAGTATAAATAGTATCCCCACCTTCTGGAAATTCTGTGCTACAAATTTCCTCTTTTCTGTTACTCTCTTTGTTTCTTTCTTCCTCCTTTGCTTTCTGTCATTTCTTCCTATCATTTTCTGCCTTGCTGGTCCATTCACCTGTATGTGTTCGATAAAGTCTTACGTACTTTTTCTTAGGACTGATAATTTGGTACATGTATTAAATGCATTTTTGGCTTTTGGAATGTGAGATAAGCAGAGGCAATTTTAGGTACAATACAAATTACAATACAATACTTTATTTTGTATAGCGCAAAATCTTGATAAAATCAAATCTAAGCGCTAAAACAGACATACACGCACGCACACACGCACACACACACACACACACACGCACACGCACACGCACACGCACACGCACATGGCTAAAATGGGGAGAAAGAATAAAGGCAGGGGAAAATTATAGAGAGCATATTATATACAATTATATATTACAATGTGATTCCCCTCCGAGTGGAGACAGGCTGCAGAGGGGATTGAGTGAGGTCAGGATTTTATGCAGAGGAGAAAAGGTGAGTTTTGAGAGCGGACTTGAAGGAGACAAAAGTAGGTTGCTGACGGACAGAGAGAGGAAGTTTGTTCCAGGAAAGTGGACCAGAAACAGAGAAGGCTCGTGGACCATAGGTATTGAGCTTAGTGCGTGGAAAGCGAAAAGTCAGAGGATCGGAGGCAGAGCGGAGGGTACGTGAGGGAAGATAGATCTCAAGTAGGCTTGACAGGTAATCGGGGGCTGCGTTATTGAGGCTTTTGTAGCACATGGTGTCTAGTTTGTACTGTATGCGCTTTGATACAGGGAGCCAGTGAAGTTGTGCCAGGAGAGGAGATATGTGGTCAGCTTTTTTCTTTTTTAGTACAAGGCGTGCAGCATTGTTTTGAATGCGCTGCAGGATGTGAATGGTGGAGGCAGGAAGACCAGACAGGAGTGAATTGCAATAGTCAATGCGAGACATTATGAAGGAGAGAACGAGTTTTGCAGTTGTTTCGACAGAGAGATACTTCCTGATCAGGCTTATACGATGGAGGTGATAGTAGCAAGATCTGGCAGTTTGAGAAACAAAGTTGTTCATGGAGAGGGTAGAGTCAATGCAGACACCAAGGTTTTTAGCTGAATCAGAAATTGGGACTGATGTGTTACATAATGGGAGAGAAAGAGGAGGCAGCTGAGAAAGTTTCTGATGGGTGCCAATGAGGATAGCTTCTGTCTTGTCATCATTAAGCTGAAGTTTGTTGAACGTCATCCAGTTCTTAATGTCCGAGTAACACTCAGTGGTGTGAGTCAAGAGGCGCTGTATATTGTCTGGTGTGTCACTGTCTAGAAGTTGGGTGTCATCAGCATAGAAGTGGTGTTTTATAGAGTGGGAGTTGATGATGGTAGACAGGGGGGAGGTGTAAAGAGTGAAAAGAACAGGGCCAAGGACAGATCCTTGTGGAACACCACAGGTCAGGTATGCAGGTTGAGAGTAAGTGCCATTAATGAGAACAGTTTGTTTTCTGTTTGATAGATATGAAGTGAACCAGGAGAGAGCAATGTCAGAGATGCCAAAAGTATGATGAAGTCTAGAAAGGAGAATACCATGATCAATGGTATCAAAGGCTGCAGACAGATCAAGGAGTGTGAGGAGAGAGACTTTGCCAGTATCAGTTGCAAGGAGGAGATTGTTGAGAATGTGTAGTAGGGCAGTTTCAGTGCTATGGCACTGGCGATAGGCTGACTGGAAAGGATTGAGGAGATTGTTGGCAGACAGGTGAGAGTTCAGCTGGTTGAGGACAACTTTTTCGATGAGTTTTGACAAGAAAGAGAGATTAGAGATAGGCCGGTAATTTTTCAGTTCATTTGGTTCTAAATTGTATTTCTTGAGGAGAGGGTGAACAATAGCAGACTTGAAAGAATCTGGGACAGTTCCAGTTTGAAGAGAAGTGTTGATGATGTCAGTGATGAATGGGAGGAGAGTAGGGAGACAGTCAGAGTAGAGAGAACCTGGAAGAGGATCCAGTTCGCAGGTTTTGAACGACATGGATCTGATTGTGTTGAGAATTTCTTCTTGTGAGACTGGGGTAAAAGTAGTAAGAGGTGTGCCAGAGAAGGAAGGGTCAGGTGGGCATGGTTGACAGGGTGTCCTGTCAAGCCTGTCACGAAGAGTTTGTATTTTGGTGGTGAAATACTTGGAGAATACAGATGGGAGTTCTTCATTTGTGTGTTTTGTTGGGAGAGGTAAATCTTTTCGTGTGCCAAGGAGATGATTCATGGTTGTAAAGAGTTCTCTTGAAGAAGAGGCATTCAGGATTTTGGTTTGGAAATAGCTTGTTTTTGCAGATGCAATGAGGGTGGATACTTTTGTTTTAGAGGCTTGGAAAAGTTGCCTATGTACAGTGAGTTTGGATTTGCGCCAGCATGGAGCATGAGTGTCCAGAAGATGGTGAAGAGTAGTATAGAATTCATCGGCAAGGTTATATGACTTTTCAGAAAGGAGGCGGGAGGCATCAGATGAAAATGTGGAGAGGTCAATAGATTTGAGATTGCGTCGAGTCACTGTGCGCGTGGTACGGGAAGGAGAGAAATGTCAAGAGAACAGAGAATTGCAGAGTGGTCAGATGGAAGGGCTGAAGTTAGACGGGTAGAAAGAACTAAGCAGTTGTCAGTAGCTGAATTGTGGTGATCACGAGAAATGATCCAGTCAAGAATGTGACCTTTTTTATGGGTTGGTTCAGAAATATGTTGTGTCATATTGTGATTGGACAGAGAATTGATATGTCTTGTGTCATAACGGTGAGTGTTGTCGTAGTGGGCATTGATCTCACCTAGAATGATGAGATTTCCATGTAGAGGCAGTAGTAATCAAGAAGTTGGTCAAAGTCAGAGAGAAACATGGATGTGGTGAGCTTGTTGGCAGAGCTGGTGGAGGTCGATAGACACAGGAGAAGGTGATGGGGTGAGGGGTGGATTGGAAGGATACTTCAACGTGCTCGAAAGAAGGATGGGAGAAAGGCAGAGACTGCGAGAAAGATAGGCGGGAATGGAGTGAGTCATTGTAGAGGATGGCGATACCACCACCTCGGGATGAGCGATGGAAAGAAGCAAGCCTGTAACCACTCGGAGTGAGACTCGCATGTATAGGTTCATGACCAAGGGGGTTAAGCCATGTTTCTGTGATAAAAACAATGTCAACATGCTTATCTGCAATAAAGTCAGCAATGACATCGGCTTTGCCATCTGCACATGTTGACTGAGCGTTAAAAAGGCATAGTTTTAGTTTATCAGAGTCACATGGCGGCGGCCGAGTGAAGGCAGCACCGACGGGACAGAGGACGAAGGCGACACCAGCGGGGCACAAGACAAAGGCAGCAACGACGGGACAAGACGAAGGCGGCACACGCAGGACAGAAGACGAAGGCGGCACCAGCGGGACAGAAGGTGAAGGCGGCACCGGCGGGACAGAAGGTGAAGGCGGCACCATCAGGACAGAAGGACTTATGGTAATTTATGTCTGTTTTTGTGTATGTTTTTGTGTCCTTGGGTATGCTGAAATTTGTGTTTTTTAGATCCCCTAAACCACAGAATTAGTTGGTCGGCGCCAGGGGCACGTCCTTCGATTGTGTGCGCAAATGCATTGATATGTGTACTTGGATTTTCTTTCTTTTTCTTTTTTTCCTGTTGAAGTTTTGTATGTTTTGAGGCGGTTGTAACCCTGATATGGTTCTGCACAGTCGGCTGGGTGTTAAACAACAGTAACAACAATAACAATGTAAGCTTCAGTAACATCATCACCAATGGAGCCTAGTCTTTGACTACTTGGAGTAGACATAAACCGCTTACAAAATTTTGGACACTCTGTTGTCCATATTGCTTTTGAAAATGTTCAGTCCTTATGACTTCAGCACTGTCATGTTGTATTATTTGTTGAGTAAGTGCATACCATTCAAAATGAAATAGTGTATCATTCTGGTGGTCCAAATGAAAGTTTCATAGGGGCATCTCCAGCTCCCTCCCCATTTCAAGACCATACCAATGCTTAGGGCTTTATGGAGGCTTAAGGAGTCTACCTAATAGGCTTAATAGTTGACAGATTCGGGGTGAGCGCATATGGAATTGTCCAAAAGCATAAATCACTCCTGAACAGTTTCAAATGCTGGGGGCTTTTTCAGTATAAATAGTATCCCACCTACTGGAGAAACTGTGCTAAAAGTTTCCACTTTTCTGTCACTCTCTTTGTTTCTGCCTTGCTCCTTTGCTTTCTGTCATCTCTTCCTATCATTTTCTGCCTTGCTGGTCCATTCGCCTGTATGTGTTCAATAAAGTCATGCATACTTTGTATTAGGATTGATCATCGGGTACATGTATTAAGTGCATTTTGGCTCTAGGGAAGTGAGATATGTCAAAATAATTTTAGGTGCTTTAGGCCCGTTTTTATGTTTTAGTGTCCTTAGTTATGTTTAAATTTGTACTCAGGTGTGTTTTTTAAATCCCCTGTGCGATAAATTGGACACTAGCCGAATGTGTCCAATAAAGCATTAAAGAATGACTGTACACTAGCTGAATGTGTCCAATGAAGCATTATTCTTATTGATGCTTAAAGCCCAGCCGACTGCATAGACCCATATCAGGGCTATAACGGTTTCAATACACACACAGTACTTCAACAGGAAAAAAACAAAGGAACAGAAAATTATGTACACATATCAATGCATTTGTGCACATAATCTAAGGACATGCTCCTGGTGTAACTCTATCCAATTCATCGCACAGGGGATTTAAAAAAAAACAATCTGAATACAAATTTAAACTCTTCATTAAAAAATTAATTACTATGCACTATCTGAATGTGTCCAATAAAGCATTAAAGAATTACTGACTGACCGCCCATTAATACGCGTGGCAGCAATGACGGTTCTCCTCTTCTGTTCTGGACGTTAAATCATCATCATCAAGTGCCCTGCCACATGGCGATGGCGATCATGGCCCTCCATATGTATCTATTCCTTGTTGCCGCAAGCACATCTTCCACCCTCTCTTTCCACAGCCACCCTGCAAATCCGTCCAATAATTCCTCCTTGGGTCTACCTGGTGTTCTCTTTTCCTCCAGCTTTCCTGTTGTGACTAGGTGCTCTAATTCCCCTTTCCTCATAAAATGTCCTATAAATGTTGCCAGTCTTTTCCTAATCTTTATGAATGATCTTCTTGCGTCTGCTTCCATCAAGACTGCCTCGTTTGTTTTCTTTGCTGTCCAACGAACTCTCAACATTCTTCTTAGAAACCGCATCTCGGCTGCCTCAATCTTCTTCTGGCTTGGCTTGTTGACTGTCCATGCCTCACAACCATATAACAGTATTGGTTCTATATAACATTCCAGAACTCTCTTCCTGATAATAATTGACAGGCATTTGTTAAATAAAGAATGGAAAGGGGGATAACAAGATGACATTCATTCCTCTCAGGAGAGGTCTGGCACTATGCCTGGCTGCCAGGCACACAACCTCATGTAAGAAAATAATCGCGAATGATATGAAGGACACACCAGCCCACACATAAAAGAATTGGAGAGTGCCGCTGTTCCCCCACACTGTTTTTTCCCTATACCATTATGGTAGAAAAAATTTTTTTTAAACATAGCATACTTAGACCTATTATTGTACAATTGTTGACCACTATTTTTTTTAAAACATAGCATACTTAGGACCATTATCATATAGTTGTTGACCATGCTTGAGCTGAACAAACAAGCTTAGGATGTGTTTTATCACTTTCTATTATCAGCTTCAGTTAGTGGATGTTATGCTGGCCTTTAAGCTGGTGCCAGGGTTAACAGCGAATTTCCATTGAACATTGGGAACATGTGCAATACAACACACACACACACACACACGCACACCACACCACACCACAAAACCCCAACACACACACACACACACACACACACACACACACACACACACACACACACACACACCAACACTGACTCACACAAAATATTATAGCAGTTCCAGCAATATGACGTGACAGTGGCAACATTTATAGGCCATTTTACGAGGAAAGGGGAATTGGAGCACCTGGTCACAACGGAAAAGCTGGAGGGAAAGAGAGCACCGGGTAGACCCAGGGAAAAGATACTAGACGGACTTGCAGAGTGGCTGGGGACAAAGAGGGTGGAAGAGATGCTTGAGGCAACAAGTGATAGAGACAGATGGAAATCTATAATCGCCAATGCCATGCGGCAAGGCACCTGATGATGATGATGATGATGATGAGTGGCATGAAAAGAACAGGTGTACAGATGGAAAACAACAAACACTTTTTAACCCTTTGACTCCTCCACCAACTGCAAAACCTTAACCCTTTGACTCCCACACCCTATCCACCTGTAGTCAAAGGGTTAAGATTTTGCTTTGCTAGCATGGCTGGCAATGCAGGATGCTGGTGGATAGGGTGCGAGAATCAAAAGGTTAAACGTCACGAAATAACAGTTAGCCTACCTACAAAGAAGACAGACACGGAGATACTCCCTTCCTACTTGGTCACTGCCCATCATGCCATTAAAATCCTAACCACAAGACCACTTGGGACAAAAAAGGCAAAAAAAAACAAAACAACAACGACAAAAAAAACACAAAAACCCCCCAACTCTGGCCTACCTGAAGATCGAACTGATGACACCTAGTTTATCAGTATAGCACTCTGACTAACAGAGTGACAGAACCACGAAAAATGACCAGCGTGGTAGCCAAATGGATAAACCTCAGACTTCCCATTGGAAGGGCCTGGGTTTAGTCTGTCTAAGACATCTCTGCCTAGTGGATGAAAGGTGGAGACTTTTCTGATCTCCTAGTCAACGTATGTATATTTATCAATATCTAACCGCCTCAAGAAGATCTTAACAAAGAAGATTAGGAAAAGACAAGCCACATGTATAGGACATTTTATGAGGAAAGGGGAATCAGAGCATCTGCAAGTACATCTCCCACCTTCTCCATCCTCAGCCACCCTGCAAGTCTGTCCAATATTTTCGCCCTGGGTCTACCTGGTGTTCTCTTTCCCACCAGCTGTCCTGTTGTGACCAGACGCTCTAATTTCTCTTTCCCCGTTAAATGTCCTATAAATATTACTTGTCTTTTTCTAATTTTCTTTATTAATAATTTTCTTGTGTCTGCTTCCGTCAAGACTTTCTCTCGTTTGTTTTCTTTGCTGTCCATGGAACTCTAAACATTCTTGTCAGAAACCCCATTTCAACTGCCTCAATTTTGTTCTGACTTTGCGTGTTGACTGTCCGCGCCTCACTTGCGTGTTGACTGTCCACGCCTCACAACCCTACAACAGTATCGGTTCTATATAGCTAACACAAGAAATCTCTTCCTGATACCACTTCTTAACTGTGAAACAAGAAGGTGCACCCTCTTTGTACACCTTCTCCAGTTTCTCTGTAGTTTGGCTTTTTTTATTTATTTATTTTTTATGTGGCAAACTGAAATGAATGCAAGCCATGCTTAGTTATCCATTTTTGTTTCAAACCTGGTAGTATGACGTGGTATTGAAACCTTTTAACGTCATATACATCATTACGTCAATGAGAAGCTAACGAGACAGCTGCAAAATTTTCGTCCAACTGGCCTTTGTTATGCGTACCCAAAAGACAAAAAAGGATAAATGTACAGCTGTCTACTCAATTTTGTTTTGTTTTTGTTTTCGTTTGTTTATTTATCTAGTCCTTTGCATACGCTTGACAACGGTCAGTTAGAAAATTTGCGTCTGTCTTGTTATATTAAATACGCGTTCTAATTCTACTTTTTGGTGTTTTTCTGGTTCGTCATTTACTTGAACGTTGGCAGTCACTTTATTAATTCAGATTCTGTCAGTGATCATATTTTGAGTGCAGTCTTCCGTGCGCCAAATTTCATTTTTGTGACGAAACTCCTTCTAATGAGGCCGAGTAGGGAGATCGCCATGATCGTTGCAATCGGTCAGCCGTCTTTAAAGGTAAATTATTAATGTTTGAAGGCAAAATTTTAAAAAATTATGTTTATGAATTAATTCTGAAATAATCGGTGTTTTACAGACGACTAAATAATCTGAGGTTGGTGCTATCTAGATGAACGCCAAAGTCAAATCATGAAAACAGCCCCAAACAGGTTTGAAGTACTTGTGGATGATTTTGTTGATTTTCGTAACTCTACTTGTGCTACTTTGTTTAGCACATTCGCCTTGGAAACAGCGGTTGTGGTGTCGATTTCACTATTCATATTTTCGCCATTGTTAATGCTTGCAAACCTTGAACATATAGATCTAAACCTTTACTGCTCGTAATTAGATCACCAGCACCATCTTTGGGTAGTAAGTGTGCAGTGAAGGAACTTAACTGCATATCAATACGCTTAGCCTAATTATCTTAAAGTTCAAAGGTCAATAAAAAAAATTATCCTGAACAGTGGCAGTTACGTAATGATGAATAAAGAGACAACAAAGCCGGAGTCCAATGTTTTATAGTGAAAAAAAATCCAATTTTGAATCTGGAATTACTGATGTTATGATTTTAACTTTTTATTTAGAAATAAAATCATAAATAGGGCCTACATTTAAATGGAGAATGGGGGCTTGTTAATCTCAAGACATAGCCAAGATTGTACTGTCTTTTGTTTCGCGAAAAACTGATTAGATTCTGATCGCTTCCCATTAGGCCTATGATTATCACAACATGGAGGCCTCATGTTTGGAATCCATGACAGATTTTGCAGAAAGAGGAAAATGAAGCCTTTTTGTTTGTTTGTTTTGTTTTTGTTCTGT
The DNA here is from genome assembly GCA_030674185.1 of Monoplex corrugatus. Lineage (NCBI taxonomy): Eukaryota > Metazoa > Mollusca > Gastropoda > Littorinimorpha > Ranellidae > Monoplex > Monoplex corrugatus. Next base: position 11,032,843 of record JAPXFY010000033.1, read on the forward strand.
TTTGTTTTTACATCATGCGACAAAACTGAACCGGCAGCTGATTGATTGATTGATATCGTCAACTTTATCCAATCATCTACCAACCGAGACTTGAGTGCAGACACCGATGTCGGGATCGTCTGCCCGAAGTGATGGCCTTTATATAGATCTACAGCTAGCAACAAACGAGCCAAATTTTGTCAAAACGGTATTCCTTACCATTATGAATACGTGTGTATCTGTTGTGTGTGTGTGAGAGAGAGAGTCAGAATGGGAGCATAGCTGATCGATCTAAAGTTTAGACTAAACTGAATCATCTGCTGAATAGTGAGAGAGAATGAATTATACACTCGCATATAGGCCCACAGTATGCATGCCTGGACACGTACCGGAACACGTAGCTTTCATTCCGATCAGTTATGCTCCCATTCTCTCTCACACACACAATAGGTAGATCTACACACAAGATGTCTGCCATGTAGATCTATATGAACCAAGCAGCTTCAGGGTCGGTTTGAAATTTAGTGGCATGTTTGTTTACATTCACAAATTCTCATTTGATTTTAGTCTTGTTTTTCTTCATAAATATTAATTCATAAATTAATGGTGGTATGAAAGCACAATGTATTATTCTTATACTTTTTTTATGGGAACGTTTTACGGTTTCCCCGTGCCGCTATTCTCGCATACAAATAAAAATAAAAGCACTTGTACCGACACATCTAGAAGACAATTTAGATCTAACCGCATGTCGTTGCTATAGGATAAAGAATAGTCAGTGCATTTCAGTAAAATCTACTTTGATCTATTACCCCGGTTAAATCGGAGAGTGTGGGCAAAAAGTCCCAGATTTTTCTTCTTTTGTGGGGGGGGTTGGGGGGTGAGGAGTGGGACGGGGGTCAATTTCAAACTTTTTAACTGTACACTTACATCTGTTGTAAAAGACAGTCTAGATCTAACTGCCTGTCGTTGCAGTGAAATTCTATTTGCTTGGTTCAGTTAGCCTAGGAACAGTCTATGCATTTTAAGTAGATCCAAATCTCCCTAGCTCTATTAAATGGTTAAACCCTAGAGTGTGGGCAGAAAGTCCCAGATTGCCCCCGGCCCGCCCTCCAGGTGGTTTCAAACTTTAACACTTGCCAGAGAAATAGAACAAATCATGGGTTGGTGCTATTGGAGTGAAGGTGATGGCTCCAAAAACTTGTTATTACTGCAAAAACAAACAAACAACACCAAACAAACAAAACAAACGAAAAAAAACTCTGTTGTGTGTGTGTGGTGTGTGTGTGTGTGTGTGTGTTGTGTGTGTGTGTGTGTTGTGTGTGTGTGTGGTAAGTTAAGTATGATTATAATTTATACACTGGAACATGATGCGACCTTTATCCATCAGTAAGTGTGTCCGTGTGTTGTGTTATGAGTCACCATATTATGTTCTTGTTACCATCAGGATGTGAACCAAATATTTACTGTATTAAATTAGTAGTCATTGAAAATTCATACTTTTTGCTTTTGCAACACAACAGTCACAATAGTGAATCGGAAAATGATAGTAAGAATCACCATTCTGATTATACTGTTTTGAGGAACAAAACAGTCCGTGTCACATGGTAGGCTAAGTATTGCCAGTTACAGCAGCAACTTATCTAAAATCATTTTCATTCAAAATATAGTACATTTTACAGATTGTTTCCTGAAGGAAACATGCAACTGAAAAAATGGCTATGAAAATAATTATATTCAAGCTACTCGGAAGTCCATGTTACCATCAGGAAGCCGGCCAGTCGTTTCAGTCATCATCAGCCGCACCCAGCCACAGATAATTATTGTTATCATCACTTGAGGAGTTGTTCTTGGTGGGTGGCAGTTTTTTTGCTTAAACGAAGCAGTTTTTTACTCACACCTGTCATACTTCTTGACTCCCTCATGGATGAATCACACACACGCACACAGAGTACGCACACAGTATATGTGTGAGTGTGTATATATATTTTAATATATATATATATATTAAAATTTTCGGCGGTACACCCGCCTTCCTCAAGGGGACTTTATTCTCTGACTACGTTGTGCTAAAACACATAGACTGTAAAAAAGATAACTATTCACCAAGTCTAGAATTCATAAAGAGTTATTCATCAGATACAAAGCGTGCAAAACACTGTCCCAGCCCAAACATTCGCTACTGTTCATGTTTACCCACATGCACATGCGCACATACCCCAGCTATCCCCCCCTCCCCCCCATTTTTCCATGCATCGTAACACACAAACCGTTTCTGCACACACGCGCGCGCACACACACACACACACACACACACACACACACATACGCACACGCACACTCACACGCGCACACACACACACACACACACACACACACACACACACACACATATATATATATATATATGTGTGTATGTATTTATACATATACATATATATATATACACATATATATGTTATTGTTATCATCATTATTATGATCATTTATGCCTAATCAAAAAGGCACAGGCATGTACAACATCAATCAAAATGGTACCAAAAAAAAAAAGAAAAAAAAAAGAACCTCATACACACACACACGCGCGCGCGCGCGCGCACGCACGCACGTAGGCACGCCAAGTACAAATCACAGCACAGAATTATACAAAATCAAGCAAAAGACCATAGACTCAGGTATATGACATTTACTTTCAACACAACTCAAAAAACGATAGAATCAAAACATAGACATATAAGCCACAATCAAAAGTACTTTGCTTCAACACGCAACAGAAATTAATAAATTCAGGACACACTACATCCAACACTTCATTCAAAAGCAAATACAAAGGGCAGATTCAAGTCCATGAACTCCACAACAAATCATCATGAATGCAATATGCACGCACGACAGACGGTAGAACAGGCTGTTCATTGAGAGAATGTCAGAACAAATGAAAGAGAGAAGAAGAAGAAGGCTGCTATAGTATAGTAGAGTAGAGTAGAGTATAAAGGGAACTTAGATGGGAAATTAACAAGATATTATTATTTTGGGAATAAATGGGTCTTCACATTGGTTTTGAAATATTGCAGTTCTGTGATTGTGAATTCTAACAGAGAATGGGAGCTGGTTCCAGACGGCAGAGCCATGGTAGGAAAAACGTTGTTGTTCTTGCTTTAGGACAACAGAAACTTGGTCATCAGATACTCCCCCCCCCCCCCCCCTTGGGTTGCTGGGGGCTTTTTCAGTATAAATAGTATCCCCACCTTCTGGAAATTCTGTGCTAAAAATTTCCTCTTTTCTGTCAGTGTCACTCTCTTTGTTTCTGCCTTGTTGCCTTGCTTTCTCAGTTTCTGTCATTTCTACTTATTTTCTACCTTATTGGTCCATTCACCTGTATTTTTTTCAATAAAGTCTTACGTGCTTTTACTTCGGATTGATAATTGGGTACATGTATTAAGTGCATTTTTGGCTCTAAGGAGGTGAGATATGCGGAAGCAATTTTAGGTAATTTATGCCTGTTTTTATATATGTTTTGGTGTCCTTATGTATGCTTATATTTTGTATTCAGGTGTTTTTTAAATCTCCCCTGTGCGATAAATCGGACGGAATGGTCCTACGCCAGGGGCATGTCCTTAGATTATGTGCGCGAATGCATTGATATGTGTACTTAATTTTCTTTTCTTTTTTGTTGAAGTTTTGTGTGTTTTGAAGCGGTTATAGCCCTGACATGGCTCTGCGCAGTCGGCTGGGCTTTAAACAACAATAAAAGAAAAAAATCAGATAAGAGGCAAACTGACGCCAATGGAAGGGAGTGTAAAGGCGTAAAACAAGCCAGAGAAGTTGCAAAAAGCAGTGGATTCTATTACTTTGAAACACAGAAGAAAAGAAGAAAACTTGTAATCAGTTCTATTACGAATAGGAAGCCTTAGCAAAAGCTGAAGAAGAGGGGTAACATGATCAAATATGCCAGAACAGAAGACAAGATGAGCAGTATGGTTCTGAACTTTTTGGAGTTTTTCAGTGAGGTACTTTGGATACCCGGCAAGCAGACCATTGCAATACTGAGTCCAAATGAGAAAGAGCTGAAGTGCAGAGAATCGTTTTCAGTGAGGATGTGATGGACAGAGAAAATGCTGCAAATTTCAATGTAGCCTATGCAGCAGACGGTGGCAACATGACAATGAGAAGAGGGGAGGGGGGAGGGGCAGGTCGAGTGTAACACCAAGATAGCATACGAAGATAGAGTGACGGAGAAGCCGTTCACATCAACAGATGAGGGAAGAGAATGATAATGGACAGATATGTATATATAACAGAAAGAGAAAAAAAAAATGAAACTACCTCACGACAGGGTACTCAATTCAGTGGAATAGAACTATACAATTTGAGAATATTTGATTGATACATTCTGCTTTTTCAGTTGATCTTTTTATCCATCCAGAAACGAAGTTACACAATGAAAACATGGATTTAATCTACAGATGTATTTGTGATATATACTTCAATCAGTTATCATTGGCATTTATGATATTCGAAAATAAAGTGAAACTTATCACCTACGGATTTGTCATCACAAAATTTACGTATTCTGCTTTTTCTAGCTATTCCTTTGCGTCTGCTAACTCAATGCTTGTGACAGCTAGGCCTACATCCAAATTTAATCAAAAGAAACGCATATCTATTATTATTATTATTATTATTTTATTATTATTATTATTATTGTGGTTGTTGTCCCATGCTTGTGACAGCTAGGCCTACATCCAAATTTAATCAAAAGAAACGCATATCTATTATTATTATTATTATTTTATTTTATTATTATTATTATTATTGTGGTTGTTGTTGTTGTTATTTACTGTGGCTCGTCTGAAAGATTCTGCGCACTTCCCCTGATAATTTCTATCCAATCAGTGACGTTTGACAGACAGAATCACCCATTGCGCATGTACAGGTGATATCGAGTAGAGAGTAACTTCTGTTGTGTGAACGTGACTTCTGCGTCAGTACGGTTGTGTCGAAGTTGACAAGCACAAAAGCAGCGAAAACTCCACGATTTTTGACTGAAAGCATTCTAAATTTTACCGTGAGTATCATTTCTTTTTGTATACCCTATGTGTTATTAGTATTGATTGTGTTCAAATTTGTGTACGTAAAAGCGGTTGGAAAGTTTTATTGTGTGTGCCTCGAAATGTAGCTTTGAAACAAAGGCCCACTCACTGAGTCAGACAAAAGCGTCTGCTTACTTAGACATGTGGACAATACCCAGTACAGTAGTGTTGACTACATGGCTGCCAGTCGTTTTTGATTTCCCTTGTCATCCAGGATCCACTGCCATCGTTCTGAATAATTCATGTTAGTCTGCAATTATATCGGCCTTTAAACCCAAACTTTAAACAATTGAAGTCTTGTTACTCGTTAGATCGTTAGTTTTCTGTTAAAATTTTAAATATACGCCTAAATGTCGGCCTTAAGACCAAATTTTAAACTATTGCCTGACAAAGCCCCTGATGGTTGATGACTGTGTCATTTGAGTTAATTTATATAAGTTAACTTACTTTACCCAGTTATAAATCCTAAGAGAAAGTATGTAAGACTTTATTGAAGACATAAAGCCAAAGATGAATGGACCAGAAGGTGGAAAATGACAGGAAGAAATGACAGAAACTGAGAAAGCAAAGGAACAAGGCAATTAAACAAAGAGAGGACAGAAAAGAGGGAGGTTTTAGCACAGAATTTCCAGAAGATGGGATTACTATTTATACTGAAAGAGCCCCCGGCATCCCCACAGGATAGAAAATGTCCTTTAAATTGTCTAATTAGTAAATATTTAGGTATGTGACTGAAGGTTTGAAAAGATTTTTAAATTAGATAATTAACTGCACTTTAAAGAGAAAAATAACTTTCCAGTGGTATAAAAAGTTTGTTAGTTGACTATGACCAAAATTACAATTTTTTGAAATGATAACAATTGTCAACTTTTGAAAAAATAGGTCTACATAACAAAAACAGGCTCATTTACCATTGTTTTTTGTACATAAAATATCATAGCTTTGTAAACAAAGAACCGATAGGCAAAAATTGAATATCACCAGAAAAATTTTCATGGGCATAAGACAGCAAAGCTTGTTTCTGAGATAATGAAACCGTGCTCTGTTATTTACTGTTGTTTTTGTTGAAAGCTCAGCTGACTGGGTAGAGCCATTTCAGGACTATAACCTGTTACAAAACATACACAATAGGCCTACTTCAACAGAAAAAAAAAAGAAAATTAATCAAAGAAGATGCCCCTGGTGTTGACCACTCTGTCCAATTTGTCACAGGGTATAAAAAGAAATTAAAAAGCATATCCAGATAGATATTCAAACAACTAAGGACACTAAAACATACATAAAACCACCCTGTCTAATTTATTACAGAGGATTTAAAAAGCATGTATAATACATACCCAAACAAATTCAAACATAACTAAGGACACTAAAACATACATAAAAATGAGCCAAAATTAACTAAAATTGCTTCCACTTTTTTTATATCTCATTTCCTTAAACTTAAGTTAAAGCCAGAAATGTACTTGATACATTTACCCAGTTATCAGTCCTAAGAGAAAGTGTGTAAGACTTTATCAAACACATACAGGTGAATGGACCAAGTATGTAAGAATTTATCAAACACATACATGTGAATGGACCAGCAAGGTGAAAATTGATAGGAAGAAATGACAGAAAGCAAAGGAACAAGGCAGAAACAAAGAGAGGACAGAATAGAGAAAATCTATAGTACAGAATTTCCAGAAGATGGGGATACTGTTTCAGTGTTTGTACTGAAAGAGCCCCCCGCATCCCCACGGGGGGAGAAAATGTTCTCTAAATAGTCTAATTAGCAAAAGTTTAATCAGTTAGCCTAATTAGCAAAAGTTTAATCAGTTAGCCTACTAAATGAGCTTTATCAAAAGAAAAAGAAGAAAAAAAGAACCTACCTGAGGATACTTAAGTCATTAGAACTTAACAGTTGTTGGAATACTGATTTGTTATTTGCCATTTCCATACACAGAGTCCAGGTATTACTCATGATGAAAAATAATCGCAATAGTTTTGGTAATTAACCCAGATATTAATTCCCTGCCTTAACAAGCTTAACAACAATAAAACTTTCACAAATCATAAAATCATAACAATTCCGCAATTGTTGAAATTCTGGCTTGATATGTGCGACACACAGACGGCATTATTCATGATGAAAAGCAATAAATACTGAAACTAGTTTTGGTAAATAACCCAGAAAAATGATTATCTTAATTAAAAAAAAAACACCCAAACTCAAACCTATGTGACTCTTGTGAGTCATAAAATCCCTATAACTCACACAGTTGTTAGAAATCTGGCTTGTTATTTGCTACACATAGACTCCAGGCATTACTGATGATAAAAAACTATGAATAGTCATGATAGTTGTGGTAATTAATCCAGTGACTGACTAATTACCTTAATGAGCTCAGATTCAGAAGAATAGCCTAAACCCTACATGACTCATGAAACCACTGTAACTTTCAAAGCTGTTGGAATTCTGGCTTATTTGCCATGCACAGACTCCAGGTATTACACGTGAAGAAAAACTATGAATAGAATAGTTTTGGTAGTTAACCCAGTAAATAATCAATCGCCTTATCAAACTTTGAAAAAACAAATAATGAATCGTCTTGGCAAGCTTTTAAAAAAACATACATAGTTGTTAAAAATTTTCCATGTTTTTAAAATCATCATGATCAAAATAGCTTCAGCTTCGAATAGGCCTATTTAACTATTTATAAGTTAACGATTTCTCAGTGTAGCATTCATTTCCACTTACATGTATGTTTTGTAAGCACAGAATGAGCACTGTTCAGTAGGTTGTAGCAAACGGTGAATGTGTGAGTATATATATCTAGTCATCTCTTAACCTTCCAGATAGGCCTGCTGGTGAATATTTAACTTAGAGCTCTAGTAAAAAGTTGTGATCACTGATTGTTACATGAGCTTCCTACAGGGATGTGAATTCTTCCTTTCTTAGCCCTTTGACTACCCTACCCTGTCCACCAGCATCCTGTATTGCCAACCGTGCTAAGCAAAGCAAAAACTGAACCCTTTGATTCCTTCACCCTTTCCACCAGCTTACAGGAAGCTGATGGAAAAGATGAAGAAATCAAAGAGTTCAGTTTTTGCAGTTGGTGGATAGGGTGCAGGGAATCAAAGGGTTAACCAGAATTCCCGTTTTTGTACAGTTACTTTTAGGGGAAAGAAATCTGATGAGAAAAAATCTGGGGAGAAAGGAGGTGAAAATACTGACGGTCAGTTTTCAGATGTACATGGTACCCAGAATAAGGTTATGAAAACATATCGATAGATAGATAGATATTCACAGAGTTCAGACTAATTAAAGAAATATCACAAAGTAGGCAGAAAAAATTTAATTCCTCTTTCAGGTCCTTAAAATCTGTGTGTTTTTGCATATAGAGAGTATGAATGGCTGTCTGTGTGTAATGATAAAGAAGATTTGGGGGAAAAAAAACAAAACATTTCGGCCTTTCCAGATTCTATTCAGGCCCCCAAGTGCTTCACAATCCACCGATTTTCATGTAGGTATAGTTTTAAGGAGAGAATGTCCATCAGCCTCCCTACATTTCCCTCCCTCACTAAACCCAACCCTTGTTCCTACTCCTAGTAACCTGCTGACCCCCACACCCTGTGCACCAGCATCTGACATAGTCAACCGTACTAGCAAAGCAAAAACTTAACCCTTTAAGTTAAACCGTGAAGTTTTTGCAGTTGGTAGACAGGGTGCAGTAGTCAAAGGGTTAAAGTTAATAATCACTGATGGTCACATAGGTCTATAATATGCATTGTAAAGTAAAAAAAAAAAAATTTGAGAAATGGCTTGTCTGTCAGTTTTACATGGTAAATCCACTGCGACAAAAGAAATGAATATGAATGATCATTACAATGTTAGTAAAGCTTTTATCCAGTTTTCCTGGCAGTTGCCATTTGCAGTGTTTTGCTCGTTTCATTACTTTCATTGCTTTAAGTTTTAATACTCCAGTTTCTTTTTTATACATAAGTCATGATTACTTCAAATGGCATCGGGGGCTTGGGAGGTGGTTGTCCTGAGGGTGGTGCTCTGGGTCCCATCCACACCTTCGGGTGTTTCTTTTGAACAGTTACTGGTATGAAGCTTAAATAACATTTATGAGTAATTTACTTTTATTCTCCGTTTCCTAAACGAGAGGCTCCAGGGTTTGTTTCCGGTTGAGAGCTTGGCTTTTCTCCTCTGCTCAACTGGAAAATCAAACTTAACATGAAGTCCTTCAGAAAGGGATGAAAAAACAAGTTGGACCCACGTGCCTTTTGGCCTGCGCATGTTAAAAGATCCCACAACCGTTGAAAATCATAAAGAGAAGGGGATTTGCCTAGCTGTCCTGGCATGAAAATATTGGATAGATAGGCTTATTTCCCAAAGTCCTATCCCTTGAAGTCAATTTAGTCTTCCTGCCTTTCTGAAGTCTTGGTTAAAAAAAATGAAAAGGGCATGAGAGACAGCAAGTGAAAGAGAAAAGTGAGTAACAGAGAGGGGAGGAAAGAGAACAGAAAAAAGAGAAAATATGTTGGAACTCTGGTGTGTGTGTGTGTGTGTGTGTGTGTAACAGAGAATGATAATTTGGGTCAAGGGTCATTCTCCAAACAGGCTCAACTCCTTGAGTGTAGCCTAGCTCAACATCTTTGTGTGTGTGTGTGACAGAGGATAATAATTTAGGTCAAGGGTCATTCTCCAAATGGGCTTGACTCCTTGAGTGTAGCCTAGCTCAACATCTTTTTGTGTGTGTGTGTGTTACTGTTATTTCTGTTTAAAGCCCAGCTGACAGCATAGAGCCGTATCAGGGCTGTAACCGTTTTGTGTGTGTGTAGCAGAGGATGAGAATTTGGGTCAAGGGTCATTCTCCAAACAGACTCAACTACTTGAGTGTAGCCTGCTCAACATCTGTGTGTTGTGTGTGTGTGTGTGTGTGTGTCACTCTGTATGTGTGTCACTCTGTGTGTGTGTGACAAAGGGACAGCTAGGGTCAGGGGTCACATGCCTTTCTCCCCTCCTGTCTCCCCCCCTCCTAGTTTGAATGTCTCTTATGCCCTGGAGGTTTACTTGTTGGGTAATTCAATTGCTTTGGTAAATGATGAGACTATGTACCTTGGTTCTGATTTGGTGCCTTATTTAATATTATTAATGTTCATCATCATCATCAGGTGCCCTGCCGCATGGCGTTGACGACCATGGACTTCCAACCATCTCTATCTCTCATTGCCCCCAGCATCCCCCCCACCCTCTTAATCCCCAGCCACTCTGCAAGTCCGTCCAGCATTTTCTCCCTGGGTCTACCTGGTGGTCTTTCCCTCCAGCTTTCCCGCCGTGACCAGGTGCTCCAAATCCCCCTTCCTCATAAAATGGCCTACAAATGTTGCCCATCTTTTCCCAATCTTCCTTATGAGTGATCTATCTGTGTCTGCCTCCATCAAGACCGTCTCGTTTGCTCTCCTTGCTGTCCATGGAACTCTCAACATTCTTCGAGAAACCACATCTCAGCTGCCTCGATCCTGCTCTGGCCTTGCCTGCTGACTGTCCAGCCTCGCATCCGTACAACAGTATTGGTTCTATATAACATTCAAGGACTCTCTTTCTGATGTTAATTGATAGGCATTTGTTGGTAAGAATGCTTATCTTCTTGAATGCTGTTTTGGCTTGGCCGATTCTGCCAGCTATTTCCGATGTGCTTCTGCCGTCTGATGAGAAATGACCGTTCCCAGGTATTTGAACTTATTAACCAGTGTCAAGGTTGTGCCATTTACTGTTATTTTGCATGAGGGGATTTCATGTTTTTTACTGATCACCATGACTTCAGTCTTCCTGCTGTTTAGTTCCAACCCCTTACCTTTGCTTTCTGTTTCTAGTATATTCACAAGGTTTTGTAGGTCCCTTTCATTTTCTGCAATTAGCACGTGTCATCTGCGTACCGAATGTTGTTTATCATTTTCCCTCCAACCTTTAATCCAGGGTCGTCTTCTAGGTTTCTCATGATGTTTTCGCTATATAGTGAAAACAGATCTGGTGACAAAACACAACCCTGTCTGACTCCTCTTTTGATGTTTTGAAAAGAGCTTATATTGTTTTCTATTCTCATTGCAGCTGTTTGTTCCCAGTACATATTGCTGATTATTCGTAGATCTTTTCCATCAACATTGAGTCTCTCCAGTTGGTTGATCAATTCATCATGTCGTACCCGATCGAAAGCCTTGGTATAGTCAATAAAGCATAAATACAAATCCTTATTCATCTCAATTGACCTCTCTATGATAGTTCTTAGGATGTATGTGGCATTAATAGTTCCTTTCCCCTCCACAAATCCACACTGTTCTTCTGCTATTTCTCTTTTGATTCTATTCCTTGTCCTCATCATGATTATTCTTAACAGGATTTTTGTTACATGACTCATCAAACTGATTGTGCGATGGAGTTCGCATTCTATAGCCCCTGTCTTCTTTGGAAGTGCAATGAAAATTGATTTTGACATATCTTTGGGGATTTTTCCAGTGTCATAAATTTCATTTAGGAGGACTGTTATTTTTTCTATGCCAAATTCCTCCAGGGCTTCAATCATCTCTGTAGTAATGTTGTCTGGTCCTGGGGCTTTTCCTGGTTTCATCTTTTTCAGTGCTGCTCTAACTTCATCTTTCATTATGGGTGGTCCTTCAAAGTTCTTTTTTATAATGTGTTCTTCGTTTCTGTCATCCTCAAAAAGTTCTTTAATGTACACTCCCCATCTGTCTAATATTTTGTCTTTTTCCATGATAAGCGTGCCATCTTTCAATTTTAACTTAAATTTAAGCAACCAGTTGATGTGCATGTATTTTTCCTGTGGACAATTTCTTCAGTTTGTCTGTACATACCCTGAGGATCCATTTTGTGTCGTTCTTCTATCTCTTTGCATTTTGTGTTCAGCCAAGCTTCCTTAGCTTCATTGCACCTATACCTGATTTCTTTATCTTCCTGTATATCTCCTCGTTTCTCTTTGCCTTCCTCCTTTCCTCCATCGGCCCAAAATTTCATTAGTCATCCAACTCTTTTTTGCTTTTCTATTTGCCTTAGGGATTTCTTCACAAGCTTCATTTATAGAACTTCTCAACTTTGTCCATTGTTCCTCACTGTCACCAACGTCTTCCAGAGCACTGAATTTGTTTTGAACATGTACATTAAATTTTTGACGTATCATTTCATCTGACTTTAACTTATTTTTTTAAGAGTCCAAAGTTTAGTTTGATGTTGCTTTTGGTCTGTTTCCTTTTCCTCAATTTCAGCCTAAACCTTCCCACTACCGGATTGTGGTCACTGTTGCAGTCTGCGCCTGGTAGTGTTTTTGCTGACAGTAAAGAATTTCTAAATCTTCTGTTGATCAGGATGTAGTCAATTTGATTTTTGGTATTATCTCCTGGACTCATCCAAGTCCATTTTCTTCTGTTAGGCTGCTCAAACCAGGTGTTTCCTACTATGAATTCATTCATCTGTGCCCATTCTACAAGCTTCCCCCCTCTTTCATTTTGTGTACCAAGGCCATGAGGTCCAACTGTATCCTCCACCCTATCCTGTCCCACTTTAGCATTAAAATCTCCCATTATGACTGTAACTTCTTGTGATTTACATTGGACCTTGGCCATCTCTAAAACTTCGTAGAAGTTGTAAGTTGTCGATGTCTTCCTGAGTACTTGCGATGTTGGTGCATACACCTGTATGATGTTGATATCAAAAGGTTTGCCTCCGAATTTGACCAGTAAAACTCTGTCGGACACTGCCCAGTATCCCTTAACTGCTTTTGATTTGTCTTTGTCCATTATGATGCCTACTCCTCTTACATGTGTGAATTACCACCACAGTATATCACTGTATATTCCCCTGATGTTATCATGCCTGCCCCCTTCCATCTCACTTCCCCCAGTCCTAATTATTAATGTTACTATTGTTATTATTGTAAGATTTTTGTGGTTCAAAATCACAAAGCTGCTATTTTCGTCTAACAGATCTCCTACAAAAAACACTTTCTTAACACAATAACAGTCCAATTTGTTAAACGAAATTCATTATTGGAGGTTCGAATTTGTTGTTCCTCTGAGGGGATGATGGGGGCTCTTTCAGCATACATACTATACCCACCTTCTGGCTTAAGGCTGTTGTACCCTGTGCATAAATCTTAGACACTGGCAAGATGTAGTGTGGCTTAAGGCTGTTATACCCTGTGCATAAATCTTAGACACTGGCAAGATGTAGTGTGGCTTAAGGCTGTTGTCCTTGTGCATAAATCTTAGACACTGGCAAGATGTAGTGTTGCTTAAGGCTGTTATGACCTTGTGCGTAAATCTTAGGACACTGGCAAGATGTAGTGTGGCTTAAGGCTGTTGTGCCTTGTGCGTAATACTTTAGACACTGGCAAGATGTAGTGTGGCTTAAGGCTGTTGTGCTTTGTTTTAAATCTTAACACTCGGCAATGTGTTGTGGCTTTATAGGCTGTTTCCTCTGTGCTTAAATCTTAGACACTCCAAAATATATTAGTTACTAAGCCTCTTGTCCCAATGTGGTAAATCTTTAAAATGGGCAAGAGTATGTGTCTTAGGCTTTATACCGTGGCATAAATCTTAAGGCATGGCAAGATGTAGTGTGGCTTAAGGCTGTTGTGCCTTGTGCGTAGATCTTACTCTTAGGCACTGGCAAGATGTAGTGTGGCTTAAGGCTGTTGTACTTTAATTATATATTAAAACATTCTTTAACTCTCTCTCTCTTTCTCTCTCTCTCTCTCTCTCTCTCTCTCTCTCCCTCCCTCTCTCCCTCCCTCCCTCCCTCCCTCCCTCCCTAAACACACACACACACACACACACACACACACACACATACATATATATATAACATCCACCCTCCTCATGGAATACAATGATGTAAATACTGGGTTCAAAAAGGGGTCAGGGTATCTATCGTTGCATCATGAATACAGTCAGGCCATAAAAGTAAAACAGATACCAAGGGATTGCCAGAGAAATGCCTGTAGGTAGTCACAAACATTTGGATCTTGTTGGCTTCTCCCCTCCCTATTACTTTTCCATTTTCACTACATTTCTCACATTTCCCTAAGGACTTCAAAAGAAAATTACTGCAAGTTTTTTTAAAAAAAAGGTCAAAAGTTCTGATTTTTGTTTTGTTTTGTTTTTTGTCTTTTTGTCAGTGGATGTAAAGATGTTCAAATTTAGATTGAAAGAGGTGAATGAAGATGGTGATCATGGTGTTGACATGTTGTTTCACCGTGATACTGAGAGAGAGAACCCCCCCCCCCCCCCCCCCCCGGGGATGCTGTGGCTCTTTCAGTATAAATAGTATTTCCACCTTCTGGAAATTTTTCGCTAGAATTTTCCTCTTTTTCTGTCACTCTGTTTCTGTTTTTTCCCTTTGCTTTCTGTCATTTCTTCCTATCATTTTCTGCCTTGTTGGTCCATCTACCTGTATGTGTTAATAAAGTCTTGCACAGGCACAGACAACGTGAAGAAAGGGCTGAATCCAGGCACAGACAACGTGAAGAAAGGGCTCGGCACTGTGAAGAAAGGACTGAATCCAGGCACAGACAACGTGAAGAAAGGGCGCAGGCACTGTGAAGAAAGGACTGAATCCAGGCACAGACAACGTGAAGAAAGGGCTCAGGCACTGTGAAGAAAGGACTGAATCCAGGCACAGACAACGTGAGGAAAGGGCTCAGGCACTGTGAAGAAAGGACTGAATCCAGGCACAGACAACGTGAAGAAAGGGCGCAGGCACCGTGAAGAAAGGACTGAATCCGGGCACAGACAACGTGAAGAAAGGGCGCAGGCACGTGAAGAAAGGACTGAATCCAGGTAGGACAACGTGAGGAAAGGACTGGATCCAGGGACAAACATCGTGAAGTCAGAATAGATAGCATCTGCAATAGGTGTCGTAAAAGGATTTGTATTTGTTCAGCGCACCCACACGTCTCCAGGCAAAAACAGATCTATTCTGACCACCCGCGTATATTTATGAAGGCAAATCCCAACTTGTTTTGTACTTTGTCAGCCTTTGCAGATATGAATCATTTTGTTTTTGGAGTCGAACCTCGCTTCCGCAAAGGCAAGCATTTTCACACAGTTCACATCTCTCAGAACCAAGTGGATGACAAACTGGAGTGTGTGGTGTGTCTTGTTAGGTTTGACTGTGGAACAGCTGCGTTGTGGTCACTATTTTCACAGTTCTTGTATTCGTGAGTGGATGAAACGTTCTCGGACATGTCCACTATGTCATAAAAAGTTTTTAAGATAACCAGAACTTCCAAGGCTTTGCCAGTGTATAGAGTTTATGTACCAAATTTAGGGTACATGCCATCATAGTTATAGATCTTGTCCACTACATGGCATCAATTGCCTCAATTGTACCTCATTAGTTGTAGATGAGTGGACGTCATGGGTTTACTTTCCGAAAATTTGTACCTATCTAGCTGTTTCCCAGATGATAAATTTTCTGTAGATCTCATGTCAAGATGTTCATCCCAGAACTTTATTGCAGTGTGATTTTGACTAGAAATAGGAGTAAAAAGATAATGACTGCTAGAGACTGACTATAGATTGTCATTTTATTAGACAGAGTAAACAAAACAAAGCAAAACAGAAGTCTTTGAGGAAGGTAACACAAAAATGAATAAACAAGTGGTTTTTGTTTTGGGGATATGACACTGTCTACATTTGCCGTAGAAATAGCACATTTGTGTTTTGTTTTTGTTTTTTGCATGAAAGTAGTGAATATGTCATTATGTGTACACAAACAGTGCATTTGCTGTGTCTTTGCTGAGTTGTCTGAGTGATTGAAGCGGTCAGTTTAAGTGTCAGCTACACAAGTTTGTTGATTTAAAATTGTGTACAGTTTTGAACTGATGCACGGTACTTCAGTTCAAAGAATGGTGCCTTTTTGTCTGATTTAGTACTTATGTAAGATTTCGGTTTCAGCTTTAAAACTATAAAATAAGACCCCCCCCCCCCCCACCCCTTGTCCATCCCTCTCCTGAACACATACACACACAAAGGTACAACCCCCACCCTGCCCTTCTGAGCCAAAGCAAGTTACTCATGGGACACAATGATGTAAATAATGGGTAAAAAAAACAGGTCAAGGTATCTGATTGCCTCATACAGTCAGGCCATAAAGCAGACATCAAGGGATTGCCAGACAGAGCCTGTTGCCTCAAAATTTTTGATCTTGTTGACTTCTTTGCTTCCACCCTCTTACTTTTCTACCTTCACTACCCTTCCTCATCCTTCCCCACAAACTTCAAAAGAACGTTACTGCTATTACAAAAGAAACTGACAAGAGTCCCAATTTGCCGCCAATAGCTGTAGAGAGTAAAAGTACTAATGTTCACATGGAAAGATGTGTTTAAAGATGTGAATCATCATGTTGACACATTATCTCGGGTGATTCTGAGAGAGGGTTTGATGATAAAGGAGAGGATCCAAAATACCAGTTACACGCTGTAAGTAAGTGGTGTTCCTGTAATTGCAGGAAAGTGAATATTTGATGTGTGTTTGTCCATGCAGGTAAATCACGACCACGCTAGTAGTGACAGAAGCTTGGGTGAGAACAGCAGTATGAGCACCAGGAGCAGGCAACGTCAGAAAATTCAGGCTAAGCGCGAACAGCGTCAAGAACTGATCGAGTCTGTGCGCAGGCAGTATAAAGAACAGATTGAATCCATGCGCAGGCAGCATGAAGAACGGATTGAGTCCATGCGCGGGCAGCGTGAAGAATGGATTGAGTCCAGCCGCAGGCAGCGTGAAGAACGGATTGAGTCCAGGGGCAGGCATCAAGAAAGTACTGTGTCCACGGACAGGCAACAAGAAAGGACTGTGTCCACAGAGAGGCAACAAGAAAGTACTGTGTCCACAGGGAGGCAACAAGAAAGGACTGTGTCCACGGACAGGCAACAAGGAAGGACTGTGTCCACGGACAGGCAACAAGGAAGGACTGTGTCCACGGACAGGCAACAAGAAAGTACTGTGTCCACGGGGAGGCAACAAGAAAGGTCTGTGTCCAGGGGCAGGCAACATGGAAGGACTGTATCCAGGGACAGGCAACAAGAGATGGCCGAGTCCAGGTGTAGTCGTTGTAATGAAAGGATTTGGTCTGTTCAGACACACCCATACATCATGTACGGACAAGGACGGATTTATTATGATCACCCAGGCAGTTTGAGAAACATCATTGGAAGCTCGTTTCGTCGTTTGGCAAACGAAGAGCACATGCATCGTTGTCCTTTGGCACGCAGACCTTGCAAATGCAAAAGCTCTCACAAAACGGACATATCTCAGGACCAAGTAGACGACGAACTGCAATGCACGGTGTGTGTCTTGTTCAGTTTACTTGTGGGCAGACAGTGATACAGCTGGGCTGTGGTCACTGTTTCCACATTCCTTGTATCAGTGAGTGGAGAAAAGAGTCCAAGACATGCCCAGTGTGTCGTAAAAAGTTTTCTTTAAGATGAACGGATCAGATCTTGTAAGGCCTTGCCAGCTCGTAGGGTTTGTGTGCCAAGTATAGGGTGTGTGCCATCATGATTATGAGTCTTATCCCATCACATGGTATTTGTGGATTCAGTTGTATCATGAATGGCTGGATATCATTGGTTTACTTTCCTTGAGTCTGTATCTTTCAAGCTGTTTCCGTCCCAGATTAACCCTTCGACCCCCACATCTTGTCTGCCATCCTCCTCCATTGTCAACCATGCTGGTCAAGTAAAAACTTAACCCTGTGATATATATGTAGGCCTATTCTTTTTTTCTTGGGCCAGATAATTGAAGTGATCAGTTTGAGTGTCAGCTGCACAGTGTATCAGAGTCAGTGTTCATGTTGATTACAATTTTTTTTTAAATGTTGTACTGCTCAGTTTTATGGATTTGAGCCTTCCCATTCTTTTTCTTTACATTCAAATCAGATACATATATATAAAAAAAAAGTCATTCTGTTTTAGAGATAGTAGTAGTAGTAGTAATCTTATAACATGAGATAGGAGAGGGGGGGTTGTTTTGCGTTAGAAATCTGTGGTTTCTATATGTATTAACCCATTGACTCCCGCACCCTCTCTCATCATCATCATCAGCAGGTGCCCTGCCGCATGGCGTTGGCGATCATGGACTTCCATCTGTCTCGTTGCCCCTAGCATCTCCCCCACCCTCCTCGTCTTCAGCCACTCTGCAAGTCCGTCTAGCATTTTCTCCCAGGGTCAATCTGGTGCTCTCTTTTTCCCTCCAGCTTTCCCGTTGTGACCAGGTGTTCCAAATCCCCCTTCCTCATAAAATGGCCTATAAATGTTGCCTGTCTTTTCCTAATCTTCGTTATGAATGATCTACTTGTGTCTGCCTCCATCAAGACTGTCGTTTTCACCCCTCTCTACCAACTGCAAAAACTTAAGCCTCTGACTCCCTCACCCTTTCCACTGCTTTCTGCAGGATGTTGGTGGAAAGGGTGAGGGAGTCAAAGGGTTAACTTTTTGCCTTTTTAGTATGGCTGACAATGCAGGATGATGACGGACAAAGGGTTAATGTCTTATAATGAACATTTTGCATGGTTTCAAACTGTATGCTTGTGTTCTGTGATGTGTTCTTCAATATTTGTATTGCCTACCTATTAAGTTGTATGATTCTTGTTCTGTCAGTTGTGTCACCTACCTGTTAAGTTGTATGATTCTTGTTATACAAGAGTTGTATCACCTACCTGTTAAGTTGTATGATTCTTGTTCTACAAGAGTTGTATCACCTACCTGTTAACTCTTTGAAGACGTAATATAGTTGCCTTGCACAACCACTGTGGACGCGATCAACGGGACCTGCCACAACCCTTGGCGACGCACGATTTTTGGGGGTTTTCAAAAAATTCTCAAAAATACAGATTTTACAGCACAAGAACATATTTTATATCAAAATAAAATTCAGTTTACGCTCTTTGAGCTGAACCTACATACAAGGACAATACATCTATTCTACTTACCTTCCTAGAAGGTGAAATGGGGTAGGGTTTTGGCTCTGGGAAAGAAGTTTTTGATTGACAGTAATCCAACACGTACAGTCAGTGAAAACACCCATTCTTGACCAGGTAATCCAGAAATCCAGGTAATCACAAGTCCTTGGTATGACCAGAAGATATAAAAGAACAAACACAGCTTTGTTTTCACACAGCTGAAGCAGCAAAGTGATTATGACGATCCTTTGAAGAAGAAGAAGGCCTAAATGTCGCCATTTTGGTGCAAGGACGGTCACTCCGGTTGGTTTGGATAAAGGCAAAAACTAACTAATCGGGATAAAATCGATGCAAGGGAAGTAACAAACACTTCAGAAGATACCAAAGAGTGTTCCTATATGTGTAGTTAGTTCCGCTAGACCAGCGACTGGCTTGCATCTATTTTTAAAAACCGCAGCGGACTATCCGCTATCACGTCTCTAATGGTTTGGCCAGCTGCAGCAGAATGTCCACTGTCACGTCTCTAATGGTTTGGCCAGCTGCAGCGGAATACCCGCTGTTACGTCTCCGAAGAGTTCAGTTGTATGATTCTTGTTCTACAAGAGTTGTATCATCTATATCTGTTAAATTGTATGACCCTTGTTCTATGATATATAGTTGTCTGTGTCAGCTTGCATGTAATGTGTACATTTGATTTTGTACTTGGGCTTCAGATAATGCTAGTTACCCCCATGGGGATACCAAGGGTTGTTTCAGTATATTTAGTGTCCCCACCGTCTGGAAGTTCTGTGCTAGAAATTTCCTTTTTTCTGTCACTCCCTTTGTTTGTTTCTTCTTCCTTTGCTTTTTGTCCTTCCTTTCCATCATATTCTGCCCTGCTGGCCATTCACCTGTATGTGTTCAGTAAAGTCTTGCATGCTTTCTCATTGATTGATAATTGGGTACATGTAATAAGTGCCTTTTTGGCTGTAGGAAATAAGATATGCGGAAGCAATTTTAATTTTAGGCCCGATTTTAAGTTTTAGTGTCCTGAGTAATGTTTAAATTTGTTTTTTAAATCGTCTGTGTGGTAAATTGGATGGAGTGGTCATGCATTGGTGTGTACGTATTCCCCCCCCCCCCCCCCCCCTCGTAGAAATATTGTGTATGTTTTGAAATAGGTATAGCCCCGATATTGCTCTGCACTGTCAGCTGGGCTTTAACAAAAATGATAAAAATAACAATAACACTATTAACAGATAATGTCACTTGAATGTCCATTATTATCATCAGTATTATCATTATTGTGATGATGGCAATAGTCGTAGTCAGTCATAATAAATCATATACTTATCATCTACTTTGTTTTGAGTTCTTTGTTCCTATATCATGTGATAACTTAACACACCCATAATCAGTCACACACATAAATACTCACACAGATATGTGTGCTTGTATCCAGTTACACATAAGCAAAAAAGTAAGCGCTTGCCACACACACACACACACACACACACACACACACACACAACAAAATATATATAGAGAAAAATATATAATATGTATATATATTTAAATATATAGGCCTACAGAGAGACACGGAGAGAGAGAGATGAAAGGGGGTTGCAGAGTGAAACACACCCACACCCACACACCTGACTCTCACACACACACCACACACACACAGAGAAATATGTATATATATGTATACAGAGAGGTCAGGCAATCCAAATGTCCGCAAATTCGCGGATATCCGTAAAAGGGGGAAAAAATGATGATAAAAAATTCCTTGAAAGTTTGGAGAACCGGTGTAATAAGCCAAAATCACTCTATGCAACAAACACTACCATAGTCATTTTGGCAACGCTGAAAGCACTATCAGTAGTGTTTATAGCACAGGCCTTCACGCCAAAAACACTATTTCTGGCTACGCCAATGACACTATCCTCAAGCAAAAATTACTATTCAAGTATGCTAAAAACACTATCCCGATCAATGATCACTCTAAATAAACTACTGTCATGACGTCAAAAGTGCTACTCTCACCTCGTTCCTTTATGGAATACTATATCAACCCACATAAAGCATTATCGTTATAATTATCGTGACTATTCCTATTGAATATTTTGCCGTAACACGAGAAAATGTGAAGCTGAAAAAATTGCATATAGCCTATCGGGTAAGTATTTCTGCTGTAGAAGTCGATAATGTCTTACAGTAGGCCATTTATTGTAATAAATGTTTGTTATCTATTCGTTGATCTGTCAGTGCCATCGTTTTGGTTTCAAATCTGTATAGGGAGCCGGGGTGGCCTAGTGGATAACACACCGAATTCGAAAACAGAAAGTGCCGGGTTCGATCCCAGCTTGCTGCCTCGGTCAAAGGGGGAATTTTCCTCCAGGGTCAACCTCTGTGCAGACTCTATTGTCCCCCAAAAA
Source organism: Monoplex corrugatus (assembly GCA_030674185.1). Classification (NCBI taxonomy): domain Eukaryota; kingdom Metazoa; phylum Mollusca; class Gastropoda; order Littorinimorpha; family Ranellidae; genus Monoplex; species Monoplex corrugatus. Next base: position 11,054,292 of record JAPXFY010000033.1, read on the forward strand.
TCCCCGAAGACGGAGTGCGATTGCCCACGTAGCGGGATTAACCAACAAAAACGGTCGCACACGTAATCATCACCTTTGGTGTCCTCAGAGTGTTTAGCTGAGGTAAGAGAAAAAAAGAAAAAAGATCTGTATAAAACTCAAGTTATAATATTAATTTTCACAGTTTAGTTTTTGATGGAAAGCCTTGATGCATGCAATGTCGACTGGCTTTGTGGCAATGAACAAAACATGATATGGTGTCCACTTTATCTAATTTCCTTCTTTCAGAGTAAAATAGTATTATTTAATTGCTATCGTGTTGAGTGATTACTTGTATCGATAGTAGTGTTACCTTATGTAACCTAAATTTCTGTTAACAAAGCATACCGCACGGCATTTACTTACCTATATCCTGTTTTATTGCAATGAATGCTTTTTTTAAACTTGATCAAAGACACGGACTGTCTTTGCTTCATTTCTGCTTTAAGCACCAGCTCATGCTAATTCAGTAAATGTCACCAGTATGGGGAAACAAAGTCTCTTAGTTATAACAGCTTACATAGAGAGAAGGAGATTAGAGAGACAGATGCTGAGGCAGACAGACAGAAAAAAAGGGTACAGGCAAAAATACAGAAAAATACAATGACAAATATACAGAGAGAATTAGACAAAAAGAGAACAAGACAAACAGGAACTAGCAGACAGAGAGGGAGTGTAACAGAGATAGGCTACCAGGTATACGAAGACATAATTATTGAAGTAAAAAAAATGAAACAAAAATCCAAAGAATTGATGATTTACTACAACAGATCTATGCTATTGTTTTGTTTAAATACAAACAAACAAATGAAAGTGAACAATAGAGGCACAACTCTTTGGCATGAAGATTGTTGTACCGTACTTTACTTGACAATCAGAGGAAATTAAACAAAAACATAAAAAATCAGTTTGGTAGTTTTCACAGAAAAACCATAATGTGTAAGTAACAATAAACATTATATTCATACAGTAATAATACTGATAATACTGTACACTGACAATATTAATATGGATTCATTTGCGTATAATGGCATTCAGTCTGGCAAACATTGCACACAGCATTGACAATATTTTTGCTAAAAATTACAAAAATTAATGCAAAAGAACTTTTATCATCAAATCAGACATCAAACTACTAACGCATAAACATCTTCTAATAGATGAAAACGTTAACATCACTGTCAAAAATAAATAGCAACTAAACGTACCTTATGAAATCCAGTTGAACAAAACTTAAACAAAGATCAAAAAAGTTGTTGACATCCTGTAGGATACAGGAACAGACCCAGGATATATACTCCTAATCATAATTTAAGGGCCACTTCTTCCTTCCTCTCTAATTTTAAGTTGAAATAATTGACAATGTTTAGAATTGATTCTATGTTTTATTTCATCATTTCCACACCTGTTTTGGAAAAAGAAATTAGCACAATGACCCATTAGTGAACAGCACATGCATTTAAAGGAACATCCCCCCCTTTTCAAAAAACAGAAAGTGTCAGATTTGGCCAATCTGTTTTAAATATCGCGTGTGTCCGCCCCGAGCCTGGATGCATGCTTCACAGCGCCGATGCATCGACCCCACAAGGGTACGGAGTGTGTCCTGAGGGATGGCCGCCCACTCGATCTGCAGGATGTCGACCAGCCTGGCCAGGGTGCCCGGTGGGGGGTGGTTGTCCCTGATGCGCCTCCTGAGCACATCCCAGAGGTGTTCAATTGGGTTCAGGTCAGGTGAGCACGCTGGCCAGGCCATACGGACGACTTCATGCTGCTCCAGGAAGTCGGTCACAAGGCGTGCTCGATGCGCAGGTGCATTGTCGTCCTGGAAGATGGCGCCTTGACCAAGGTCCACAAGTGCAGGCAGTGCCACGGCCGCCAGAACCTCGTCCCGGTACCGGACCCCGTTCAGGATGCCGTCAATGGGGAGCAGGGGGGTCCAGGTACCACGGCTCATGCCACCCCACACCATCACCGACCCGCCGCCGTACCGGTTATGCTCTTGGACAGTGGCGTCAGCGAACCTCTCCCCTTGACGTCGCCACACCCGAGCCCGGCCATCGTTAAAGGTCAGGGTGAACCTGGACTCATCCGAAAACAAGACCCGGGCCCACTGTTGCCTTGTCCAGGTCACGTGCTCCCTGGCCCAGGTCATGCGGCGCACTCTGTTGACCGGTGACAGCACGGGTCGGACGGCCGGTCTCCGTGACCTCAAGTTTGCCTCATGTAGCCGTCTTCTCACCGTGCTGCAGCTGATGTTAGCACCTGTTGCGTCCTTCAGCTGACCCCTCAAGGTCACCGCAGTGGATGCCCTTTCCCTCAGGACGGAGAGGGCAAGGTAGCGGTCTTGCTGTCTTGTCGTTACTCTGGGTCGACCCGTGTGACGCCTTTCCTGGACTGCTCCAGTCTCATTGAAGCGCTCCAGCAGTCTCTGGATTGTGGAATGCGACACTTCAAGTCGTCTAGCAACTTCCCGCTGCGCTAGGCCTTCATCAAGCAGAGCGAGGGCTCTCCCCCGCTGCTCATCCGTCATCCGTCGTCTTGCAAGCATGGTTAAAACAACCAAGAACGGGTCCTTTTTATCCTCGTCTGCGGGCAACTTTGGCTGGAGTAGTGTTCAAAAAGGGCTTGCCTTGCACGTGCAAAGCGAATTTTGTCGCTACCTTGCCTGCGTCGTCAGAGAGACCCTGCTGAAGATTCGACAATTTCGTGTGGAAATTGTCTTCCTTGGGCCGCCCATTGCAAATCGGCAAATCCCCAAACACGTGCCAAAAGGAAACTGCAATGTTGTCTGAGCTCTTATCCATTCAGTTACGGCAACGAATTGGAGAAAAGAGTAAGAGAAAATAGGTTATTTCTCCTTTCAAAAATTGACTCAAAAACGTTCCTGGCCCTTCAATAATGACGTGTAGTATATATTGTTTGTTATAATTATTCACAAAAATGTCAATACAAACAAATCAAATTGAACAGTAGAGGCACAACTGACTGGCATGAAGACTGTTGTACTTTACTTGACAGTCAGAGGAAATTTGAACAAAAACATGCCAAAACTAGTTTGGTAGTTTCACACAAGAAAATGGCAATGAGTAAGCAACTATAAACATCATATTCAGATAGTATTAATACTGTACATTGACAATAATGATATGATTCTTTTGTGTACAATAATGACAGTCAATCTACCAAACATTATTGCACACAACATATTGACAATATTTTTGCTAGACAGTAGCCAAAGGTACCATATGAGATCCAGTGGACAAAGATAAAACTGTAATAAATGGTAGCCTACATAATCAGCTTCAACTGAACAAAGATAAATTGTAGGTAAAGAGACCAAAGGAAATTCAGCTGAACAAAGATAAATTAGAGTCAAAGCTACCAATTCAAATCAAACTGCACACAGATAAATTGCAGACAGAATCCAGCAGGAAGTGTACAAGATACTGGAAAATGTACATGATGATGTTGTTATCTTTCAAACAGATGTAACTCGTTCAAAGTGAGCACACAAATTTGAAAAGTAGATATTCTGATCTTTCCATGTTTGAATGTCAGGAATGTGGAACAACGGTGCATAAGCAAGCCATTTTCTGTTTCTGTCAGCTAATAATAATAATAATAATAAAGAGCATTTATATAGCGCCTAATCTGATGAAAACAAGAGCCCTAAGCGCTTACAGGTATCACGCAGACACAACCAAACACACACACACACACACACACACACACACACACACACACACGCACACACACACCAGCCGACATTCAAGGCTCAGAAGACAACAAGGGGGGATTTGGGGAAGTTAGGTGGTAGAGTCTTTATAAGTATCATGAGAGGGACTGGAAGAGATGGGTTTTCAGAGAGGACTTGAAAAAAGTGAGAGTCGCAGAGTGGCGAACAGAGACAGGGAGCTGATTCCAGATTACAGGGGCCTGATAGGAAAAGGAGCGTTGACCTTAGGTTTTAGTGCGACAGAATGGTATGCGGAAGGTACGAGTATCAGCCGAGGAACGAAGTTGACGAGAGGGGGTGTACAGATGGAGGAGGTCAGAGATGTAAGGGGGTGCAAGACCGTTGAGAGACTTAAAACATAACAAAGCAATCTTGTAGCGAATTCTCTTTTCAACAGGTAACCAGTGAAGAGATTTGAGAAGAGGAGTGACATGAGAGGAACGAGATTTTCTGAAGATGAGCCTAGCAGCATTGTTTTGAACTTTTTGAAGCTTTTGAATGAGAGAGAAAGGACAGCCCGAGAGGAGGGAGTTGCAGTAGTCGAGACGAGAGAGAACAAAGGCACAGAGGAGAGTTTTGGTGGCTTCGACAGAGAGGATATTGCGAATAGAAGAAATTCTGCGTATCTCAAGATAGCATAATCTGCAAACATTCTGGACGTGTTTTTCAAAGGACAGGGTGTTATCAAGAGTGACTCCAAGATTGCGGACAGTGGAAGATAGTGGAATGTCAGATCCAAGCAGAGAGACAGACAGAGGAAGGGAAGAACACTTAGCCAATGTGGTGGGAGAGATAAGGCTAAGTTCAGTTTTAATGGGGTTGAGTTGAAGTTTGTTTACAGTCATCCAGGAGTGAACATCAGAAATGCAGCCTTGGGTTTGTCTGATTATAGAGGGCAGTTGTGGGAGGGAACCAGAAGTATAGAGTTGGTTGTCATCAGAAAAGCTATGATGGGACATAGAGTGAAGTCGCATAATTTCAGAGAGGGGTTGTGTGTACAGCACAAATAGGATGGGACCTAAAACAGAGCCTTGGGGCACATCAAACTGGAGGGTAGCGGGTGCAGAGGATGAACAACAGACAGAGACTGTTTGAGTGCGATTGGAGAGGTAGGACTGGAACCAAGACAGAGCGATGTCAGAGATACCGAACACTTTATGGAGACGTGTGAGCATGATAGAATGGTCGATGGTGTCGAATGCAGCCGAGAGATCAAGGAGAGATAGAAGAGAGATTTGATTTTGATCAAGAGCAGTCAGAATATCATTTGCAATTTTTACAAGAGCAGTTTCAGGGCTGTGTCCAGTGCGATAAGCCGACTGATAAGGGTAAGAGAGGTTGTTGGCGGTGATATGATCAGAGATCTGTGCGAGAACAATTTTTTCAAGGACTTTGGATAAGAAAGGTAGGTTGGAAACAGGTCGATAGTTTTTGAGGTTATTGGGGTCAAGACTAGGTTTCTTTAAAAGAGGTCTGACCAGGCAGATTTGAAGGAAGTGGGAAGATACCAGATGACAGGGAATTGTTGATGACAGTTGTGAAGTGAGGGAGCAAAGTATCTAGGCAGTGTGTTAAGATAGATGCTGGAAGAGGATCAAGCTCACAGGTCTTGATGTCAGAATGGCGGATTACATTGCGGATAGTAGTTTCAGAAGCAGGCTGAAAAGAAATAAGTGGTGTGCCTTGAAACAGAGGGTCGGGAATAGGAGGTTGAGAGATGGGCTGGGAGTCAAGACTGGAACGGATGGACCTAATTTTATCAATGAAAAAATCTGAAAAATGTTGTGCTAGACGGGCAGGGGGAAAGCATGATGGGAGAGGAGATTTATCTGATTTGCCAAGGAGGGTATTAGTAACGGAATATAGCTGTTTTGATGTAGAGCATGCAATAATTTTCGCATTGTAAAAGGCAGACTTAGCTGAGTCAACTATAGCATTGACAGTTTTTTTGGCAGCCTGAAAAATCTGTTTATTGATAGTAATGCTGTTCTTCAGCCACCGTCTTTCAGCACGACGGCGTTCACGCTTGGCCTTAAGAAGATCAGGGCCAACGGCAGAAAACCAGGGCGATGGTGGTCTCTGGGATACCCTACGTCTGGTGGCGGGGGCGTGCATGTCCAGCAGATCACCAATAGTCCGATTGAGGTCGTCAGCAGCTACCTCTGTAAACACAAAGATTGAGGTCTGCAGCATTGTTGCAGCAGCAACAATTTCAACGTCTGTGGCCCATGTTGAGTGTGTCTCCATTTTGCTTTCTGAAAGATAAATGTTTATGTCTTTACCAACATAGCCTGAAAATGGTTCCTTGTGAAACTGGAGAAAACTGACCAATTGGTATCGCAGTGTGAGGTGATGTAATTGAGTGCCAGAGAGCTCAAAGCTTAATGCTCGAAAGAAGCAATTTCCATCACCAAGGATTTTGTCGGTTAATTTGGGTGGAGTCAAAACATCCTGCCTGCACCGAGGCATTGTTTCAAAATGTGGCAGGAGGCCAAGTCTGCATGAGTGATAATCCATCCACTCTTTGTCTGTAGGTAGAAACTTATGAGTGGCCTCTGTATCTTCCACGCATATTTCCATTTCTTCCTGATCACTGACAGTTTCTTGTTCTGTGTCATCTTCTTGTTTTTCATTGTTTTGCTCGTCAATAGAATTTTTTGGCTCTCTATCATCTTCAACTTGTATTTGTTCTCCTTGACTGATGAAGGTGGTTTGCTCCTCAATGTCTTTCACTTGAGTCTCCTTTTTCTTTTGATCAGTGATGCTCTCTTTGTCACTTTCTTGTGCATCTGTTTTTACAATACATTTTGGTCTCCTGCAAAATAACTTCAGATTGCATGCATTTGCTTTGTTCTTCAGAACATCACCACAATGTTTTTTCAGTTCGTAAAGTCCATTGTCCAGTTTTCGATTGATGGCATAGGGACCAAGCCATGGGTTTTCAGTTTTTCCGCCTTTTCTGTCTGCTCGTCTTGAATTCCAAAGTAGAATCTCATCTCCTTCAGCAAATGTGCATTTTGTTTTGTTTCTTTTTTGATAGCTCCTTTTCTGTTTCTCTTGGGCGACAGCAATGTTCTTGGACGCTTTTTTCAGTGCAATGTCATGCACATATGTGATTGCTTCCAATCGCTTCTTGATTTCTTCTGGTGAAGATTCATCAATCACATCTTGACTCTGTACTTCAGGAATTGCTGTTGACGTTTCATCAGCCTTTTGGTGGATGAGATCTACAGGCAAACATGGATGACGCCCGTACATCAGAAAAAAAGGTGTATACCCTGTTGATGCCTGCTTGCTTGTTCGGAATGCAAAAAGCACCCCTGGAAGAGCTTGTGGCCAATCTTCTGGTGTCTGACTTCCATCTGGATTAGTCAGAAGTTTCAGCAGGCTGGTTTGGATTGTCCTGTTGTTTCTTTCAGTCAATCCGTTGGTTTGTGGGTGATACGCACTTGACATTCTTTGCTGTACACCAGTAAGTCTGTGCAAATGGGAAGAAATTTCGTTGACAAATTCACGGCCTTGATCATTGATTTGAACATTTGCGCAACCATGGCGGCAAATCAGACGATAGAGGAAAGCAGCGACAGTACTTGCTGTTTTGTCAGGGAGTGGCTCTGCTTCAACCCATTTTGTGAGATAGTCTACAACAACAATCATGCATGTAAATCCTTCTTTTGATTTTGGCATGCTGCACAAGTCAACTCCAATTTGCTTCCATGGATCAAAAGGCACTGGAAGAGGATGAAGTTCAGGTGCTGTTTTGATGAAACGGGTTGCAGCTTTCTGGCACTGTTCGCATGTTTTTACAAATTTTCTTACATCTCTCTAATTCCTGGCCACCAGAATCTGTCCAGTAGTTTACTTTCAGTTTTGTCTTGGCCAATGTGACCTGCAAGGGCTCTTGATTCAGAGTGTTACCACTTCCTTCATGAACGGCTTGCAAGATCTTTTTTTGCTGTTCAGCATCCACGATGACCTGGCGTAAGCTTCCTGCAAAAGAAAAGATTTCTTTTCACAAACAACGATTTTTCATGACTCACATGAAACAAGGAAAGATAGGCCTATCCATTATGACACAATCCCACCATGCCAAAGATATGCCACAGTTTCATAAGCTCAGTGATCGTTATATGCGATCAGCCTTCCCCCACCTCCACCTCCACTCCCTCACTCCTATATGGGGAGCATACCGCTATACCACAGGTCAATTATGCGACAGGCACGCTAGGCCACAGACCCATTATTTCACTGATCGTTATATCCTCGCCCCTTCTCCCCCCACCTCCACTCTCATCCCTGTTACCCCCATACATATATATTCAAGTCAAATGGTTGCTTCACTATATTTTCCTCAAATTTAGGCCGTATTCTGAAATTCACAAATGTATCTGTAGGAGTACTTTTGGATAGGCTTCAAAAATCGAACGATTACTTTTTCTCTCAAACACAATCAAACGTGCGTTGATTGTGTCACTGTACAGTAAATGAAAATGAACACAAAAACATCTTTGTCTTCTGGATCCATCGCACCGCTGATTTTTTTAAGCATTTAAATTTTTTTTAAAAAGATTTTAGATTGTATTCTGGGCTCAGCGAACAAGGTTGACTGCAGGCTTTCTCATAAAACAGGATGTAAAATCTTTCCTATTTTCTGTTTTCAGATTTCTTTACCCTTCCTTTTTGAGAGAAGAAATGATCTCTTACGCAAAATATGGACGATAAAAAAAACTGATTCATCAGGACCAAATAGCAGTATTTTTGTCCCCATTCAGTCACCTCTAATACACTGCTCAAGAGCTAATCATCTCGGTCTAGCATACGTTAAAATCGCACGGAGACACAACAGCATCTCACACGAAATTGTGTGCCAGTTGGCCCTGCTAGACAGACAGACATACCACCCATCCATCCATATACGAGTATATACATATTATAACCTACGTATTCTACTGACTGTACTCTTGTCCTTCAACTGATAGATTTGGACGACAATATAATGCATTATGTAGGCCTACCATGCACAACGAAAGCAGTCTATTGTATAGAGTTGAAGTTGGCTCTTTTAAATGACAAAACTAAAAGGAGCATATTTACTTACTTTCTGGTCCATGCCGACGGTAGAGTATGCCGTCCAAAAGTGAGTAGTTGCTTGCCCTCCGTTTGAAATTTGTCTTTTTTCCAGGCTGCCCCTTCAACGTCTCGGGATATTTTCCTTTCAATAAAAACTCTTCAATCTCACTAAACATGCTGCCTTTGTTAGCCATTGTGTTGTATAGCAAAACTGGCTGGACATTTCGTGGAATCTTTAAAACCGAAACCAAATCTTGTTTCCAAGAAGAAAAGAAAAGCGTAAGTAAGGCTGCGTTTCTCATTTTAAAAGAGAAACCGAAAGTAATATTGTTTTTTTTCTCATTTTTCCCCATGTCTGTGTGTGTTGTGTCGATTTAGCTTTTTCTGCCGAAGGTACTGGTCTTAAAAATACTGGGATAGTGTTTTCAGCATAATGTCTAAACCACGAAAACAACCGCAGTAGTGTTTATTGACGAATGACGATAGTGTTTTTGGCGTGGGTAGTCAATCTGGCGTGTAAGCGGTAGTGTTTTTAGCTTAGAGATAGTGTTCATAGCGTACGCCAAAGTCACTAAGGTAGTGTTTACAGCATGTGCAAAAGTCACTACGGTAGTGGTTATGGCATGAAAGCCTTACGCCAAAACCACTACAGTAGTCTTTATTGCACGGTAGTGTTTTGAGCGTGTTACGGGACTGGGATCACCGAAACTATTCAAAACAAGCCGTAAGCGCATGCGTGGTTTTACTTTTAGTTTAGTTTAGTTTAGTAATAGGGACATAACACATTAGCCGTTTGGCTATTTCAAGTCCCATCATTTTTATTTTTATTTTCTTACACTCATAGTCAAGGTCTGTTGTGCGCCCAGTTTTTTTGATGATTCATTCATCATATTCGTATTTAAGTTCAACGTAATGTTTCCAATGGTCAAGCTGGTTTTTAAACGAGTTTGCGTTTTGTGCTCTTTTAATTTAATTGACCGCGAGATTTGCGCATCCTCTTTGCAACTTTCACTAGTGTCACTCTCTGTGTTCCATCAACGCATTGAAATATGAGTATACGTAGGGACTTTGTTCCACTAAATACTTCCATCGATGAAAGCCTAAAAAATCGCTGGAAATGGGACTGGCTGCAGGAAGTGTACGATGGCAATAAAGTTCGCTCGTTTCTTTGAGAAACTGAAGATCGCCGGTAAAGCATATTGCAAACTTTGCCGCTCGGAAATCAGTTACAAGTCCGGCGGTAAACGAACACTGGTTGATCACCTGAAAGGAAAGCGGCACAACGACAGGCTCAGAACATCAAACGAAAATTTTCGTTTGTCAGGCGAGGCAAAAGAGAGTGAGGAAAAGTTGCATGTTTTGTTCATTGTTAACAATGCTTGTGCCCTTTTTTTTTTTCTTTTATTAAAATACTTGATTCCATTTGTCTTTCACCAGAGGGGGTTAAATTTCCATTTACTGACTAAAATGCTTCAGCTTCTGGGGGCGTTGCCCCCATACCCCCACCAGGGGCTCTGCCCCTAGACCCAGCCAGGAGGCCTATATGGCCCCCTGGACTCCCGGCATTTTTTTTCCTTGAAACACATTGTTGCTTGAATGGATTGCCTGGAGATGAAAGGGGGTTGGACAGTGAGAGAAACACACACACACACACACACACACACACACACACACACACACACACACACACACACACACACACACACACACACACAACACACACACAACACACACACACACACAACACACACACACACACAGAGTTAAGGACAAAGAGGTTGGGGGTGACAAAAAAAATGGAGGAGGGGGCCAGGGGCAAGGAGATGTGGAGGGGGAAGGGGAAAAAAAACTCTTTCCTCTTTCTTTCTGTCACTCTTTCAGGTTTTCCAGTACGGTGGACGCTTTATGCACATGGTGAGCAGTTGGGTTGTCTGCAGTTATTACAGGCCGGTAGTCTTTATGAATGTAGTATACGTATCAAGGGCGTTGAGGCACTTAAGAAGCAGTATGTGTACTGTAGGCTACCTTTTTTTTCTTTTTTTTTTTTTTGAAAAATAGCAAAAAATGTGATAGGTATCCAACTTGCTTCCCCTGTGGGGATGCTGGGGGCTCTTTCAGTACAAATAATATCCCCACCTTCTGGAAATTGTGTGCTAGAAACTGCCTCTTTTCTGTCATTATTTGTTTTTGCCTTATTCCTTTGCTTTCAGTAAAAACCGAGAGGCAACCAGGTTTTCTATTTAAATCAAGCCATGAATAGATCAGGAAGTGAATCATGACAGGATGTGATCAGAAATGTCATTGTGGACAAACTCGACTCTCCTTACTTTGAGATATGTGTGATCAAAAATGATGTGGATATACTTGATACTTGCAATCTTATATATAGAGAGAGATATGTGTATACGTAATATATAAAAATTTCAGAAGAATTTCAAACAAGGTTTGCCAATAATAAAAAAAAAACGTATACAGGCCTATATATATATATATTCAAGCTTTTCGCTCATCATCAGAGTTCTGGAAAAGGGAAAATAACACAAATGTTATCAAACCAAGTAACAGAAATCAGCATTAAACACGAGAAACATTAGAATGTGAATTGATCATACAAAATGATTACAACTAAATTGGAATTCACGTGTTGAACAGGTAGGAGATGAATGATGCTGTCAAATGCCCTACTGTAGTTTATGAAGTTGACAAAAGCTTACTTTTTGGTGCTTTTTATTTTCTCGACTGAGTGTTTGTAGCACAAAGAGCATGTCAGTTGTACTCTAAGAACATTCTCTCTCTCACTCTCTTTTTCTCTCTTTCTCTCTCTCTCTCTCCACCCACATTGTCTTCGCTCTCTGGCACACACATGCAGAAGTAGGCCTACAACCCCATCCCCACTATTCTGAACCAAAGCAAGTTACTCATGGGACACAATGATGTAAATAATGGGTTCAAAAACAGGTCAAGGTATCTGTGATTGCCTCGTACAGTCAGGCCATAAAGCAGACGTCAAGGGATTGCCAGACAAAGGTCTGTTGTCTCGAAATTTTGGATTTTGATGACTTCTCCGCTTCCCCGCTCCCCCACCATCTTCTTACTCTTCTACCTTTTCTACCCTTCTTTATTCTTCCCCCAAACTTCAAAAGAACGTTACTGCTGTCATAAAAAAAAAAGTCCCAATTTGCGGGCAAAAGATACGGAGAGTAAAGGTAGACTACTGATGTTTACACGAAAGGATGAAGATGTGAATTATGATGTTGGCATGTTGTCTAGGGGTGATTCTGAAAGAGCGTTGGACGATGATGGAGATGATTTAGAATATATCACTTACACGCTGTAAGTAAGCAACCTTCCTGTAATTGCAGGAAGCTGAATATTTGTTGTGTAATTTGTCTATGCAGGGAAACCACGACCACACAAGGTAGTGATAGGAACATGGCTGAGAACAGCAGTAGGAGTACGAGGCAAGAAAGGACCGAGTCTGAGCACCAGCAGCGTTATGAAAGGATGCAGTCCATGCGCAGACAGAGTCAAAACCTGATTCTGTCCGTGCTCAGGAAACATCGAGCAAGGGCCGAGCCAGGACATATACGAAATGAAGACAGGATGGGACACAGGCGCATGTGGCAGCCGGTCATAATCGAGTCCACGTGTGGTCAGTGCGATGAAGTGGTTTGGTCAGCTGAACCGCATCCACCTGTCATCGATGGGCAAGGACAGATCCATTACGACCACCCAGGAGGTTTAGAGAACGTAATTGACAACTCTTATCGACTTTCGGCCGTGCAAGAGCACATGCGTCGTTGCCCTTTCAGACGCAATGAGGGCCATGCATACGTGGAACCGGACTGTGCGGTGTGTCTTACTGGCTTTTCCTGTGAGCAGCCCGGGGAAATGCTGCGTTGTCGTCATTGGTTCCACGTTTCTTGTATTCGTAAGTGGAATAAACGTTCCAAGACGTGTCCACTGTGTCGCGCAAAGTGTTAAGATAAACAGATCAGAACTTGCAAGGCCTTGCCAGTGTGTAGAGCTTTGTGCCAAGTATAGGGTGTATCATCATCATTATGGATCTTGTCCATACCATGGCATCTGTGGCCTCAAGTATACCTGATTATTTATGTATGGTGGCTGTACGTCATTAGTTTACTTTCCCTGAGTCTGTATCTGTCTAGCTGTTTCCCAGATTAATAAATTGTTTGTAGATCTCATGTGAACGCATTCGAACCTGAACTTTACTGCAGTGTGGTTTTGACTAGAAATAGAAGTAAAGAAGATAACGACTGTAGGGAATGACTATATAGATTGTCATTGTCTCAAGAGAGGGAAGGGGTTGTCTCACTTGTACGATAGTCATTGTCTCAAGAGAGGGGAAGAAAGGATTGCCTCCCTTGTACACAGATTGTCATTGTCTCAAGAAAGGTTGCCTCCCTTGTAAAGGTGAGAACAGACAACAACACGGAGACAGACAAGATACAAAGTAGACCTTTTATGGGACAGAATAAACAGTTCAGTCTAAAATACAAAACAAAGCAAAACGCAAATCTGTGAGGAAGATAACACAAAAACAGAAATGAAGTAACATATATATGTAAATATACAAAAATACTGCTGGTGGCAGGGTATCCGTCCAGTAGACCCCCACAGGGCGTTGTGTCAGTTTTAGATCCTTCAGTGGGAAGGTACTCACCCGTCGGAGCCACTGGACCTGGTGCCAGCCACCACACATCCCGACTCCCCTGTGGATGTTGAAGAATTCACATCTCTGACTGTTCCATCTATCAGTAGCTTTTTGGTCTTATATATGAGGCAGCTAATGCAATGAAGTGTTTGGGAAAGTCCATTTTGACCATTGTGTTGAACAGGTGGAGATGAATGACGCTGTCAAATGCCCTGCTATAGTCCATGAAGATGACAAAAGCTGCTTTTTCGGTGCTTTTTATTTTCTCTGCGAGTGTTTGTAGCACAAAGAGCATGTCTGTTGTGCTTCTATTGGATCTGTAGCCTGCTTGACAGTCAGATAGTTCTTCTTCCATCTTGGGCTTCAATCTGTTGAGGACAACCATGAGCAGGATCCCACTGGCGTGGCCGATTAGGGCAATGGTTCTGTAGCTGTTGCAATCTTTGACATTGCCAATCTCGTGAAGCACCACAAGCTGTCGAAGTTTCCAATCTGTTGGCCACTGATGAGTATTCCAGACCTTACAGCAAAGATGGTGCATTGCTCTTAGACCTTCCCTTCCACCACATTGTAACAGTTCCCCTGGAATGCTATCAATTCCTTCAATTCCTGCGGATTTTCTTGTCCTTAGCTGCTTGGGGGAAGGTCCCATACTTCCAAAACAGGTGACTTATTTCGTTCTGTGTAGAATGCACCAGACCTGTTGCTGAAGTTTGTGTGACTTTATCTGCATGTGTAGAATACCCCTCTCCTCTTCTATCCCAGGCTGCAGGTGTACTGAAATGCTGTCAGCCGTTTGGGGTTTTTTTTTAGTTTTTTTTTTAGTGTTGTCTTCCTCAAAGATGTTTGTTTTGGGACTGTGACAGTCTATACACTTGCCTTAGAAGGCATATTTGTTTTGTGTTTTTTTACATGAAAATAGTGAGGTAGTGTAAAATATGATTGTACAGCAAACTTGTATATATATATATGTATGTCTTTTTTGAGTTGTCCAATAATTGAAGTGGTCAGTTTGAGTGTCCGCCGCACAGTCGAATGGAGTCAGAGTGTTCATGTTGATGACAAATGGTTTTAATCTTGTACGGATCATTTCATGGATTTGAGCCTTTCCATTCTTTTTCTTTTTCTTTGCATTCAAATCAAACGAAAAAAAATGTCATTCTGTGTATGCTCTTAGAGATAGTAGTTGTGTTAGTAGTAGTAGTAGTAGTAGTAGTAGTAAGGCCTACTTGTTATATGGTAATAGTAATAGTTGTTGTTGTCTTATAACATCAGAAAGAGGAAAGGGGGGGGGGGGGTTTGTGTTAGAAACCTGTAGTTTCTCTATGTATTAATATGTCCTGTAATGAACATTGTGCATGGTTTCAAACTGAATGCTTAAGTTCTATGATGTGTTCTTTAATATTTGTATTGCCTACCTGTTTCTGCTTGTTTCTGTCATTTCTTCCTATCATTTTCTGCCTTGCTGGTCCATTCACCTGTATGTGAGTTTATAATCTTACTATTTTCTCCTAGGATTATAATTGGTTCTCTTAGGATTGATAATTGGGTACATGATTTAGTGCATTTTTGGCTCTAGGGAAATGAGGTATGCAGAAGCAGTTTTAGGTAATTTTGTACCATTTTGTATGTTTTAGTGTCCTTAGTTGTGTTTGTATTTGTATTCAGGTATGTTTTTTAAATAACAGTTACAATAACCTACCTGTTGAAGTGTGTGATATTTGTTCTGTAATAGTTGTATCGCCTACCTGTATTGTGTTTAATTGATTTTGTAAGAAGAATTGGGCTTCGGAGAATGCTATTTTAGTGTCCATTATCACGATTATCATTTCTACTTTTGTTATTATTAGTGGTGTTGTCATCATTATGATAAGTTGTCATATCTCACTGAATCGTAATATACTATACTAATTACCTTCTACTTTGTTTTGAGTTGTTTATTCCTTTAAAATATGATTAGTCACTCTAATATGCACACATCATAGACACACACACATTCAAATATACACGCACACATACATGCGTGTGCATGCAACTACACACAAGGCAAGCACACACACACAGTCCCTCCCCCCCTCTCCCTCTCTTACCACACACACACACACACACACACACACACACACACACACACACACACACACACACAGAGGAGAGGATAGAGGGACAGAATAGGGAGGGGATGGCATGGAATGGAGGAGGGGGGCAGGGGCTTGGAGATGGAGAGAGGGAAGGGATGGGAAACGACAGAGGAAAAAAACTGTTTTGCTTCCCAGAATTCCGACAGGACACATTTTGATTAGGTCTACTATCTGTCCATTTGACACGTAGATAAAACCACATCTCTGTTGCCTTAATTCTTTGGCAATCAGCTTTTCTGAGAGTCCAGGATTCGCAGCCATAAATCATAGTTGGCCAGATCAAACGTGTTCAAGTTTTGATTTGGTATGCCTCTGTCTTTCCAGATATTGTTGAATTGGACCCTTTTTTTGCTTTGCCTTTCCAATACATATTGATGTCTTTAGAGCAGGTTTCATCACCAGTTTTCACAGAACCAAGATATTTTAAATCTTTGACATTTTCTAAAGGAACTTTATTACTGAAGATGTGTTGATTGTTTTGAGTGTCTTTGCCTTGATATGTAGCACTTTTGTTTTCTTGGCATTCAAATTTAGGCCATCCATTTTGCCCTGCTGCATCCATCATGTATAGAATTCTTTTCATGCTGGTCATGTTGTCTGCTGATAGTGCAGTATCATCGGCATAGCGCAGGTTTGTAAGCCCCCCCCCCCCCCCCCCCCCCAATATCTTTTTGTATCCATGCCTTCTATATCAGCATTTGTTATGACTTGTTTCGTATAGATGTTAAAGAAATACAGTGAAAAGATACAACCTTGTCAAACTCCCCTGTGGATGTTGAAATATTCACAGTTCTAACAGTTCCATCTAATTGTAGCCTTTTGGTCTTTATATAATGAGGCATTTAGTGAAATGAGATGTTTCAGAAAGCCCATTTTGACCATTGTGTTGAATAGGTAGAGATGAATGATGCTACCAAATGCAAAACAAGTGCAACTGCCCGCATTCAAGCAAACAGGAACCAGAAAAACATGAAAATAGAATCAGAACGCGTATTTAATAGAACCAGACAAGACAGGCGCAAATTTTCGGCCAACTGGCCTGTGTCAAGCATGAATATAAGATCACAAACAAACAAACACCAAATACAAAAATTAGGAGAAAAAGACTGCTTTGCTATAGTCTATGAAGGCGACAAAAGCTTCATCAGTGCTTTTTATTTTCTCTCTGAGTGTTTGTAACACAAATAACATGTCAGTTGTGGCTATGTTGGATCTGTAGCCTGCTTGGCAGTCAGACAATTTTTCTTTTATCTTGAGCTTCAGTCTGTTGAAAATAATTATGAGCAAAATCTTTCTGACGTGGCTGATTAGGGCAATGGTTCTGTAGTTGTTACAATCTTTGACATTACCACTTTTATAAAGCATCACAAATTCTTGAAATTTCCAATCTGTTGGCCACTGATGAGTATTTCAGATTTTACAGCAAAGATGGTACATTGCTTTTAGGCCTTCTTTTCCACCATGTTTTAACAATTCTCCTGGAACATTGTCAAGTCCTGGGGAGTTTCTTGCTTTTAACTGCTTGGTGGCTGTTTCAGTTTCACTTAAAAAGTGGGTCTGGTTCTGATTCTGGACAGTTCAGATCAGGGCATAGAGTGTTTTGGGGGTTATTGTCGTTAAAAACGGATGCTCCACATCCATTCCATCTGTTCATGATATGCTCTGGTTCAGTCAGTATGGTGTCATCTTTGCTGTTGATGTGCGCATTTCTGAGTTGAAATTTGGTGGATTGAACTTTTATCTGTTGGAATAGATCCCTGGATCTTGTGCATTCATTTGTGCTCATCTTCAGAAAGAGACAAGTGCTCGAAAGAACAAAACAGGCTTCATAAGAATTCTTTGCACTCTCGCTATAGCAAAATATGGCAATCATACAATGCAGTTCTACACTGATTAAAACAACATTTTAATATGGTAAACTCAGTTTCTACCATAATAAGAACAACATCAAAATATTACAAGTCTTGAAAAATAATGATACATCAGCAGTGACTACAGAAGTAGAAATAAGGAACAATATTTTCAGCACAATTTAGACTACAGCATATAGGCTATATTTCAAATTACACAATATCAGTAATTAACCCTCTGATTCCTGCATCCTGTCCACCAGCATTCGCATTGTCAACCATGCTAGCAAAGCAAAAACTTAACCCTTTGACTCCCTCACCCTATTCACCATCTTCCCGCAGGAAGGTGGTAGACAGGGTTATGGAGTCAAAGGATTAAGTTTCTGCACTTGGTGGATAGGGTGCAGGAGTCAAAGGGTTAAAATCAAAGTTTTGAGTAAGCACATTAGCTGACAGGAAATAGTGGTAGGTCCACTGTGTTCATCTTTAGAACTTTCCTGTTGTTGTTGTTGTTGTTGTTTTCAAAATCTAAAACAAGTGTGACTGCCCGCATTCAAGCAAACAGGAACAAAAAAAAACAACAAAAAAAAACACGAAAAATGAATCAGAACTGCATTAATACAACCACACAAGACAGGCGCAAAATTTTCGGCCAACTCGACGAAGCAGCAGGGAAGTTTCAGGGTTTTTTTCCCCCTGATTTTTTGTATTTGGTGTGTGTTCGTTTATGATCTTACACTTGACGACGAAAAATTTGCGCCTTCTTGTCTGGTTGTATTAAATTTGCGTCCTGATTATTTTCTCATGTTTTTTTTTTTCACCCAAGTCATGACCAGTTTGATCTGGACGCGGCACGTGTGACATCACAGCTATCACCATGACCATGTCAGTGAACTGGGCAGACCCTTTGTTCACCTGTCATAGACGTGTACACCACTGGGCAGAGAAATCTAGATTCATTAACCGCGAATATATCAAATACACGTGGTCGTATGAAATATGATACAATGGAGCTAGATGCTTGTGCCTGTGGTGTGTGTGTGTGTGTGTGTGTGTGTGTGTGTAGGGAGAGAGAGAGAGATACATATTCATATGTGTGTGTGGTGTGTGTGTGTATGCACACACAGACAGACAGGGAGAAGAGACAGATATATACATACATAAACAGGCCAACAGATATAATATATATATATATATATATATATATATATATATATATTATATATATATATATATATTATTATACAGGTAGACAAACAGATAGACAGATAAACAGACATAGATAAATAGACAATAAGATAGACATTAGATGATAACAGATAGATAAACAGATAGATAGATAGACAGACAGACAGACAGATAGATAGATAATATAAGAAGTCATAAAGAAAAACAAGACAAGTCAGTCTCAAGTTCCTTGCCCAAATTTTCGGCACTGCTGCGCCTTCGTTAGGACCTTTTTGACTTTATAACCCAGAGTACACGCGCACTACTGAATACAAACATAAATAATGTTTATAAGCTCTTGTCACTTGGGGGGGGGGGGGGGGGGGGGGGGTTTTATGGTAGGCCTACTGATAATATGAAACTCAAAGACGTAACGAAACTAGGTTCTACCAAAAGTAGATCAGTCAACTAAAATCTACTCAAAGACAAAATTAAAAGGTGTATTTATAACGTCTTTGGGTCTGCAATTAGCTGGTCAGTATTTCCATTTGCAGATTGGTTAGTTTACTTCTGGCTTGTAAGTTTTCCAGGAGTGGACGGTCGGTCCATTTTTGCATGTAGTGGATTAACCCTTTGACTCCTGCACCCTGTCCACCAGCATCCCGCATTGTCAACCATGTAAGCGAAGCAAAAACTTAAGTACCCTTTGATTCCCTCGCCCTGTCCACCAAGTTCCTGCTGGAAACTGGTGGATAGGGCAAGGGAGTCAGAGGGTTAAGTTTTTGCAGTTTGTGGATGGAGTGTGGGAGTTCAAAGGGTTAATCAGTTTACTGCTGACCATTCAGTTGTTTTTTTTTTCCAAAAGTGGGCTGGTCAATTTACTGTTTCTTGTTCAGTTTTTCTAATGGTGGACTTGTCAGTTTACTGCTGCCTGGATCAGCATTTCTAAGACTGGACTGGTCAATGTACTGTTGGCCTGTCAGTTTTTCCACAAGTGGACCGTCAATTTATCACTGACCAGTCAGATTTCCCTGCAGTGTTCTGGTCAATCTACTGCTGGCTGGTGAATTTCTTACAAAAAATGTGGATTGATCAGTTTACGGCGAGGTGATTTTCGACAAGTGTTAGTGTTGTTTGGTTAGTTTACTGTTGGTCAGTCAGTTTCTCTAAGAGTGGACTGGTCATTGTTGGTTGATTTATTGTTGGTCAGTCAGTTTTTCTTAGAGTGGACTGGTCATTGTTGGTTGGTTTATTGTTGGTCAGTTTTTCTAAGAGTGGACTGGTTATTGTTGATTAGTTTATTGTTGGTCAGTCAGTTTTTCTAAGGGTGGACTGGTCATTGTTGGTCAGTCAGTTTTTCTAAGAGTGGACTGGTCATTGTTGATTAGTTTATTGTCGGTCAGTCAGTTTTTCTAAGGGTGGACTGGTCATTGTTGGTTTATTGTCGGTCAGTCAGTTTTTCTAAGGGTGGACTGGTCATTGTTGGTTTATTGTTGGTCAGTCAGTTTTTCTAAGGGTGGACTGGTCATTGTTGGTTTATTGTTGGTCAGTCAGTTTTTCTAAGGGTGGACTGGTCATTGTTGGTTGGTTTTTTGTTGGTCAGTCAGTTTTTCTAAGAGTGGACTGGTCATTGTTGGTTTATTGTCGGTCAGTCAGTTTTTCTAGGAGTGGACTGGTCATTGTTGGTTTATTGTTGGTCAGTCAGTTTTTTCTAACATTGGACTGGTCATTGTTGGTTGGTTTATTGTCGGTCAGTCAGTTTTTCTAAAAGTGGACTGGTCATTGTTGGTTTATTGTTGGTCAGTCAGTTTTTCTTAGAGTGGACTGGTCATTGTTGGTTGGTTTATTGTTGGTCAGTTTTTCTAAGAGTGGACTGGTCATTGTTGATTAGTTTATTGTTGGTCAGTCAGTTTTTCTAAGAGTGGACTGGTCATTGTTGGTTTATTGTCGGTCAGTCAGTTTTTCTAAGGGTGGACTGGTCATTGTTGGTTTATTGTTGGTCAGTCAGTTTTTCTAAGGGTGGACTGGTCATTGTTGGTTTATTGTTGGTCAGTCAGTTTTTCTAACATTGGACTGGTCATTGTTGGTTTATTGTTGGTCAGTCAGTTTTTCTAACATTGGACTGGTCATTGTTGGTTGGTTTATTGTCGGTCAGTCAGTTTTTCTAAAAGTGGACTGGTCATTGCTGATTAATTTATTGTTGGTCAGTCAGTTTTTCTAAGAGTGGACTGGTCATTGTTGGTTGGTTTATTGTTGGTCAGTCAGGTTTTCTAACAATGGATTGGTCATTGTTGGTTAGTTTATTGTTGGTCAGTCAGTTTCTCTAAGAGTGGACTGGTCGTTGTTAATTTATTGTTGGTCAGTCAGTTTTTCAAGGAGTGGACTGGTCATTCTTGGTTAGTTTATTGTTGGTCAGTCAGTTTCTCTGAGAGTGGGCTGGTCATTGTTGGTTGGTTTATTGTTGGTCAGTCAGTTTTTCTCTAACAATGGACTGGTCATTGTCGGTTAGTTTATTGTTGGTCAGTCAGTTTCTCTGAGAGTGGGCTGGTCATTGTTGGTTGGTTTATTGTTAGTCAGTCAATTTTTCTCTAACAATGGACTGGTCATTGTCGGTCATTTCATTGCTGGGCAGTCAGTTTTTTCCAAAGCCCTGGCCACCTGAAGAACGGTAACTTCGTCAAACTTCTTGCCCACGATCATCAAGCCGATGGGTAGTTTGCCCCTGTCCTGATCAGGGCGGTAAATCCGGCGTTGATCGTGAGAGCAGGGTGGCCGGTACTGTTGAAAGGCATAGTGTTCTTTGTGGGGACATGCAGTTCTTCATAAAATCTGCACAGTATACAAGTATACAAATTACAATACAGTGCAACATAATACAGTAGAACGTATTAATTAAGACGTAAGCTGATAAGATGTGATGGAATATGATAATAGATTCAATGCAAGATAGCCAGTACAGTTGCATGGTGGTCTTTGTGGGGGACATGTAGTTCTTCATAAAATCTACGCAGTATACAATACAGTGCAACATAATGCAGTAGAATGTATTACGACGTAAACTGATAAGATGTAATGGAATATGATAAGGTTTCAGTGCAGGATAGCCAGTACTGTTGAAAGGCATGGTGTTACACTTTGGGAGACATGCAGTTCTTCATAAAATCTGCACAGTATACAAATACAATACAATGCAAAACAATAGAGTTTAGTATGTGATGACATGACGTGATACAGTGGAATACATTATGATTCTGTGCAGTGCATTGCAATACGAAACAACAGAATATAGTACAACCCAATAGAGAACAATTCTTACTTGTGTGAAGATGAAATTCTCAGAAGACATACAAGATCGGTGAAGCTGTTGAACAGCCCTGGAGACTATTTGTTGATGCTAGAGAACTCTGTAATGCCTATCAATTAACATCAGGAAGAGAGTTCTTGAATTTTATATAGAACCGATGACGTCATACGGTTGTGAAGCGAGTACAGTCAAAATGCAAAGCCAGAACAAGATTGAGGCAGCCGAGATGTGGTTTCAAAAAAATGTTGAGAGTGCCATGGACAGCAAAGAAAACGAACGAGACAGTCTTGATGGAGGCAGACGCAAGACGATCATTGATGAGGAAGATTAGAAAAAGACAAGCAGCATTATAGGCCCTTTTATGAGGAAAGGGGAATTAGAGCACCTGGTCACAACAGGAAAGCTGAAGGGAAAGAGAACACCAGGTAGACCCAGGGAGAAAATACTGGACGAACTTGCAGCGTGGCTGAGGACAGAGAGGATGGAAGATGTGCTTGCGGCGACAAGGGATAGATGCATATGGAGGGCCATGATCGCCAACGCCATGCGGCAGGGCACATGATGATGATGACGAATGAACTCTATGGGCCTTTCAACTGCTTCTCTGCTGTCAGGTGTGTCTTCGAGGTCCTGGTTTTTGTTTTGGCTGCTCCATCTTTTGTTGAGTACACATTTCTCCCTCAAACTCTGTTGTATCAGTTACATTTCTACCTTAAGTTTCTCGTGAAGGGCGTCTTTTGCAGTTTTTGGGATGAGCAATATTCAACTTCTGCAGGTTACAATAATAATGATGATGACAAATCTTGAATTTGTCCCTGGCTGCCATGGTTTTTCACGACAAACATCCCATTCCTGCAGTCATAGGATACTTTGGAAGAAGAACAAACACTTGGGTTGACAGAAAAAACAGCTGGGTGATAAAGAGCTGAGTGACAAACATCAGGCAGGACCAATCCTATCATTTCTGACCTGCTTGCTGCTGTACACAACAGACAAAGTTAGACAATCCAGTCTGCTGCTGCATCTCAACAACCCCCCCCCCCCTCTCCACTCCTCTCCCTGCATGGTCATGGACTTAGAAGACTAAGACTCAACCATTGCCTCAGTGTAGTGGTTAGCACAACGGATTACTAGCTGGAAGGTTGTGGGTTCGAATCCCCATCAGTCCCTTCAAAAAATCATCGAGAGATTTTTTTGGTTTCAACTAGCTCCTACCCAGAGCTGGGCGTGCTATGGGCTCTTTGGAAAGACTTGGACCACATAGTCGAGTCTCATCCATTCACGGATGCGTCATTGAGGGTGTACTGCAGGTGTCTGTATCTCTTGAGCCTAGTTGATACCAGAACATATTACAATAGTGTACATAGAGCACTGCTTTGTCACAGTCTCAATCCTAGATGGAACTCATAGCATCATGATTATCATCCTCATCGTCATCCATCATCGCATCGTAAAAACTGTGCCAGTTTCTGCGGTCATTAAGGTGTCATAGAAAATAATCGGGACCAAAAAAAAAATTAGCACAAACAAATTTCCCTAAAATGTGATGATCTAAAACAAATTTTAAAAGAAGAAGACTCATCGTCATCGTCATCATCATCACACTGTAAAAACTGTTCCAGTTTCTGTGGTCATTTAGGTGACATAGAAAATAATCAGGATAAAAACAAAAAAATATAAAAAAAGAAATAGGGAGCAGAAGGAAAATCTCCCTAAATGTGATGATCCTTAATAAAAATGAAAAAAAACCCTCATCCTCATCGTCATCATCATCATCGCATTGTAAAAACTGTGCCAGCTTCTGCGGTCATAAAGGTGACATAGAATATAATGGGGACCAAAAACAAAAAAATGAGCACACAGAAAATTACCCTAAATATGATGATGCTAAAAAAAAAAAGAAAGAAAAAAAAAGAAAAAAAGAAGAACAAGAAGAAGAAAAATTCTCTTCATGTCATCACCATCATCATCACACTGTAAAAACTGTGCCAGCTACTGTGCTAATTAAGGTAACGTAGAAAATAATCGGGACCAAAAACAAAAAAGTGAGCACAAAGAAAATTTCCCTAAATATGATTATCCTAAAGAAAATAAATTTTTTAAAAAAAGAAAAAGAAGACTGATCTTCATGTCATCACCATCATCATCACAATGTAAAAACTGTCAGCTTCTGTTGTCATTAGGGTGACGTATAAAATAATTAAGACCCCCCCAAAAAATGAGCACAAAGAAAGTAATGTGATGATGCAAAGAAAAAAATAATATAATGAAATAAAAAAGAAAAACTTCCTTCTCCTCATCATCACCATGATGATGGTCATCATCATCACATTATTAAAACTGTACCAACTTCTGTGGTCATTACGGTGATGTGGAAAGTTATTGGGACCAATCTCCCTACATGTAATGATTATTAAAAAAAAAAACCCAAAAAACAAACAAAACAACAACAACAAAAACAAAGACTCACCAGGGAACGAGCAGTCAGCAGGAGGAATTCTGGAGGCAGGGTGAGGCACAGTAGGCATGACCAGAACGTCCACCTCATCCAGAGCGGCGTCATACCTCCGGCACAGCTCAGACAGCAAGTTCTCTCCCTTCCCGTAAAAGCGGTTTTTGTAGAGCCGATCGATGTAGCGGAAGTACATGGAGAAGAACTTGAAGACAGGCTGCATGTCTTGCGGGTAAGTGGTCATTCCACGACAGACGGCCTCTTGCATTGAGGTAGGGTAGAAGCCTTTGTGAAAAAGACCTGTGGCTGTGCAGCATAACGGAGACAGAAAAGTAAAATTATGCTGTTTCATTCATCTGCGTAAGCATATATACACACGTATGCACAAACACATATAGGGCCTACTTTCACACACACAAACACACTCACGTGCACACACACACACACCAATACACACATATATACAAAAACACCCGCGTGTGCATACACACACACGCACACACACACACACACACACACACACACACACACACACACACACACACTCGAATCTACATGAGTTCATGAAGCCTAAATGTACTGAAGCTCTAACTGCTTTTGTCTTGTTCGTTTGCTTTTTTTATATGTTAGATTACTTCCCGAATATGAGACATGGCCTCCACACACTTCTTTTTATCTTATTCATTTATCTGTTTATTTATTCATTTATTCATTCATTCATTCATTCATTCATTCATTCATTCACTCATTCATTCATTCAATTCATTCACTTCATTTATTCATTCATTCATTCATTCATTCGTTCATTCATTTCTTCATTTCATTATTTATTTATCTATTTCTCTACATTTTTACATATTTCTGAAAAATTCATTCATTCATTCATTCATTTCTGCTTTTTTAACCTTTTTTTTTTTCTTTTTTTTTATTCATTTATGTTTTCATTCATTTCTTTATTCATTCGTTTATTTACTTTTTACGTCTAAAAGCACATTTGTGGATAACCAAAAAGACGTAAAAAGAAATAACAAACGAAAAGTTAATCGAAGAATAAGTATGCACATATATATATATATGTGTGTGTGTGTGTGTGTGTGTTATATATATATAATATATATATATATATATATATATATATATATATATATATATATATATATATATATATATATATATATATATAATATATATATATATATATAATTCAAGCAGCATGTGCACAGAAAAGGCAACAAATCAATGTAAAAATTTCCCAAATTTTCGGCGGTACACCCGCCTTCCTCAAGGGGACTTTAGTCACTGACTACGATATGCTACACAAACACATCAGAATATTTTACGTAGGCTACATTACGTAGTTTTGACTCGATATTGTTGTGACGTCAATTGACAGAGTTCAGGCCCAGAGGAAATATGGTTTTCATTTTGTTCATCCAAAAAGACTCCCTCCTCAGTCTGGTGTCCAGGTTCTCAGAGTGCACCTTTTCCACTGCGATACACTTCAAGTTTTGAAGCGAATGGCCAGTTTGGTTGAAGTGTTTGGTGACCTGAGTGCCTGTATTGTTTTGGATGTTTGACCGGTGTTGGTAGAATCTGGTTTTGAGAGAATTCTTCGTTTGTCCTATATATTGAGTTTTAGGGCAGATATCGCAGTGGAGGAGATACACTATGTTGGTAGATGTACATGACAGTTTGTGCCTTATTTGGAAAGTTTCACTCGTGTTGAAACTGCTGAAAGTTACACCTTCAATCAAGTGTTGTTCGCAAATGATGCACTGTTTAGCTGAACACTTGAAACAGCCGGCATCA
>JAPXFY010000033.1:11085510-11090510 GCA_030674185.1 Monoplex corrugatus
CTTTGTCTTCGTCTGTCTGGGCGTCTGTCTGTCTCTGTCTTTGTGTGTCTTCCGCTTGTCCGTCTTTGTTTGTCTGTCTGTTTCTGTGTGTCTCCCTCTTGTCAGACTTTGTCTTTGACTGTCTGTTTGTCTCTGTCTCTGTGTGTCTCCCTCTTGTCAGGACTTTGTCTGAGTGTCTGTCTTTGTGTGTCTTCCTCTTGTCCGTCTTTGTGTCTGTCTCTGACTGTGTGTCTCCATCTTGTCCGTCTTTGTGTCTGTCTGACCGTCTGTCTTTGTGTGTCTACCTTTTGTCCATCTTTGTGTCTGTCTCTGTCTCCGTGTGTCTCCCCTTGACTGTCTTTGTGTTTGACTCTATGTGTCTCCCTAATGTCCGTCTTTGTGTCTGTCTGTCTGACTGTTTGTCTGTCTCTGTCTTTGTATGTCTCCCTCTTCCCCGTATTTGTGTCTGTCTGTCTCTGTGTGCCTCTATCTTGTCCGTCTTTCTGTCTGTCTGTCTCTGTGTGTCTCCTCTTGTCCGTCTTTCTGTTTGCCTTTCTCTGTCTTTGTGTGTCTCCCTCTTGTCAGTCTTTGTGTCTGTCTTTGTGTCTCCATTTTGTCCATGTTTGTGTCTGTCTATCTCTGTTTCTGTGTCTTCCTCTTGTCCGTCTTTGTGTTTGTGTCTCTGTGTGTCTCCCTCTAGTCCGTCTTTGTGTTTGGTCTCTTTGTGTCTCCCTCTTGTCTGTCTTTGTGTTTGTATCTCTGTGTGTCTCCCTCTTGTCCGTCTTTGTGTTTGTGTCTCTGTGTGTCTCCCCCTTGTCCGTCTTTGTGTTTGTGTCTCTGTGTGTCTCCCTCTTGTCCGTCTTTGTGTTTGTGTCTCCCTTTTGTCCGTCTTTGTGTTTGTGTCTCTGTGTGTCTCCCTCTTGTGCGTCTTTGTGTTTGTGTCTCTGTGTGTCTCCCTCTTGTCCGTCTTTGTGTCTCTGTGTGTCTCCCTCTTGTCCTCTTTGTGTTCCGGTGTTCCGTCGTCTTTGTGTTTGTGTCTCTGTGTGTCTCCCTCTTGTCCGTCTTTGTGTTTGTGTCTCTGTGTGTCTCCCTCTTGTCCGTCTTTGTGTCTCTGTGTGTCTCCCTCTTGTCCGTCTTTGTGTTGTGTCTCTGTGTGTCTCCCTCTTGTCCGTCTTTGTGTTTGTGTCTCTGTGTGTCTCCTCTTGCTCTTGTCTCCCCGTCCTTTGTGTTTGTGTCTCTGTGTGTCTCCCTCTTGTCCGTCTTTGTGTTGTGTCCTGTGTGTCTCCCTCTTGTCCGTCTTTGTGTTTGTGTCTCTGTGTGTCTCCCTCTTGTCCGTCTTTGTGTTTGTGTCTCTGTGTGTCTCCCTCTTGTCCGTCTTTGTGTTTGTGTCTCTGTGTGTCTCCCTCTTGTCCGTCTTTGTGTTTGTGTCTCTGTGTGTCTCCCTCTTGTCCGTCTTTGTGTTTGTGTCTCTGTGTGTCTCCCCTCTTGTCCGTCTTTGTGTTTGTGTCTCTGTGTGTCTCCCTCTTGTCCGTCTTTGTGTTTGTGTCTCTGTGTGTCTCCCTCTTGTCCGTCTTTGTGTTTGTGTCTCTGTGTGTCTCCCTCTTGTCCGTCTTTGTGTTTGTGTCCTCTGTGTGTCTCCCTCTTGTCCGTCTTTGTGTTTGTGTCTCTGTGTGTCTCCCTCTTGTCCGTCTTGTGTTGTTCTCTTGTGTCTCCCTCTTGTCCGTCTTTGTGTTTGTGTTGTCTTTGTCTGTTGTCTGTCTATCTGTGTCTTTGTCGTCTTTGTGTCTCCTCTTGTCCGTCTTTGTGTTGTGTCTTGTGTCTCCCTCTTGTCCGTCCTTGGTTTGTCCTCTGTGTGTCCTCTTCGTCTTGTGTTGTGTCTCTGTGTCTCCTTGTCCGTCTTGTTTGTCCTGTGTCTCCCTCTTGTCCGTCTTTGTGTTTGTGTCTCTGTGTGTCTCCCTCTTGTCCGTCTTTGTGTTGTGTCTCTGTGTGTCTCCCTCTTGTCCGTCTTTGTGTTTGTGTCTCTGTGTCTCCCTCTGCCTCTTTCGTTTTGTGTCTTGTGTGTCTCCCTCTTGTCCGTCTTTGTGTTTGTGTCTCTGTGTGTCTCCCTCTTGTCCGTCTTTGTGTTTGTGTCTCTTGTTCCTCTCTTGTCCGTCTTTGTGTTTGTGTCTCTGTGTGTCTCCCTCTTGTCCGTCTTTGTGTTTGTGTCTCTGTGTGTCTCCCTCTTGTCCGTCTTTAGTTTGTGTCTCTGTGTGTCTCCCTCTTGTCCGTCTTTGTGTTTGTGTCTCTGTGTGTCTCCCTCTTGTCCGTCTTTGTGTTTGTGTCTCTGTGTGTCTCCCTCTTGTCCGTCTTTGTGTTTGTGTCTCTGTGTGTCTCCCTCTTGTCCGTCTTTGTGTTTGTGTCTCTGTGTGTCTCCCTCTTGTCCGTCTTTGTGTTTGTGTCTCTGTGTGTCTCCCTCTTGTCCGTCTTTGTGTTTGTGTCTCTGTGTGTCTCCCTCTTGTCCGTCTTTGTGTTTGTGTCTCTATGTGTCTCCCTCTTGTCCGTCTTTCAGTTTGTCTGTCTCACAGTCTGTCTCTGTCTCTATGTGTCTCCCTCTCATTGTTAAAAGACACTTTCGTTCTTTCCTACAATGAATTCTAACGCAAACATGTAGTACCGGTAATCAGATCGTCATCTGTGAATTTTGAAATCAATTCTGTTCCTCTAATTGTGTCTGTGTCGCAAAGTTTTCTGTATTAAGATTGCTCTGTTTGTGTCTTATTAACGATGCATTAGTTGTTGTTTTTTTGGGTTTTTTTTAAAAACTCGTTTACTTTATTGATTGAATAAAATATTACCAACAAAAATGTAGGCCTACTTTTCTTATTGTTGTTATTCCCCCCCCCCCCCTCTCTCTCCCTCCTTCCTTTTCTGTCTTTGTTTCTTTCTGTCTGTCTGTCTGTCTGTCTCTCTTTCTCCCTCCTACTCTCTCTCTCCCTCTCTCCCCCCCCCCCCTCTCTCTCTCTCTTGCAGAGTTGTGAACTCAAAATCTTGTATTGTATTTGGAGCTGAATCCTAATCTCAGCCACCAACATAAAATAACCCGGCCTGTTTGCTGCCTAGCTAAATGTTTCATCATTGTGTGGTGTCAGCTTAGTGTTTCATAAACTCCTCAACTCCCCCCCTCCCTCCCCCTCCACCTCCCCCTCTAACTCCCCCTCCACCTTCCCCTCTACCTCCCCCTCTACCTCCCCCTCCACCTCTACCTCCACCTTCCCCTCTACCTCCCCCTCCACCTTCCCCTCTACCTCCCCCTCCACCTTCCCCTCTACTTCCCCCTCTGCCTCCCCCTCCACCTCCCCTCTATCTCCCCCTCCGCCTCCCCCTCCACTTCCCCCTCCACCTACACCTCCCCCCTCTGCCTCCCCCTCCACCTCCCCCCTCTGCCTCCCCTCTTCCCCTCTACCTCCCCCCTCTGCCTCCCCTCTACCTCCCCCTCTACCTCCCCCCTCTGCCTCCCCCTCCACTTCCCCCTCCCCTCCCCCCTCTGCCTCCCCCTCCACCTCCCCCCTCTACCTCCCCCTCACACCTCCCCCCTCTGCCTCCCCCTCCACTTCCCCCTCCACCTCCCCCCTCTGCCTCCCCCTCCCCTCTCTACCCTCCCCCCTCTGCCTCCCCCCTCCACTCCCCTCTACCTCCCCCCTCTGCCTCCCCCTCCACCTCCCCCTATCTCCCCCTCCCCTCTACCTTCCCCTCTGCCTCCCCCTCCCCTCACCTCCCCCCTCTGCCTCCCCCTCCACCCCCCTCTACTCCCCCCTCCCACCTCTCCCCCCCCTCTACCTCCCCCTCTGCCTCCCCCTCCCCTCTACCTCCCCCCTCTGCCTCCCCCTCCCCTCTATCTCCCCCTCCCCCTCTACCTCCCCTCTGCCTCCCCCTCCCCTCTACCTCCCCCCTCCTCCTCCCCCTCCACCTCCCTCTACTCCCCCTCACCTCCCCTCTATCTCCCTCCCCCCTCCCCTCTGCCTCCCCCCTCCCCTCTACCTCCCCCCTCTCCTCCCCCTCCACCTCCCCCTCTACCTCCCCCTCTCCTCCCCCACCACCCCCCCTCTCCTCCCCCTCCCTCCCCCCTCTCCCCTCCCCCCTACCCCCACCTCCCCCCTCTCCTTCCCCCCTCTGCCTCCCCCTCTCCTCCCACCTCTCTCCCCCTCATCCCTCGCCTCCCCCCCCCCCCCTCTACCTCCCCCCTACTCCCCCTCTCCCCCTCTACCTCCCCCTCTTCCCCTCCCCTCACCTCCCCCTCCACCTCCCCCTCTACCTCCCCTACACCTCCCCCTACACCTCCCCTTCCACTTCCCCCTCCCTCCCCCTTCACCTCCCCTCCCCCCTCTACCTCCCCCCATCTTCATTTCAAGCCCTTGCCAGTGCATAAGGGTTTTGCGCAGACTGAGGGAGTCTCTCAGATAACTGTTGGCGGATTTGGTGGAGCGCATATGGAAACGTTATTCTTCATAATCATCGTAACCATCGTCGTCGTCATCATCATCATCATAAAATCATCGTCATTCTATGATTATATTATGGTTATTGTATTGTCATCATCATCATCATCATTACTATTCGTAATCATCATCATCATGACTGTCGTCATCAATATCATAAAAACATCATCATTACATTATTGTATCATGGTTATTGTATTGTCGTCATCATCATCATCATCATCATCATCATCATCGCCGCCGCAACCATTATATTATCATCATCATCATTTTTTTCTGATCATCATCTTCTTCGTCATCCTATCATCTTCATTACTGTCATCGTCGTCGTTGTTGTCATCATCAACATCAGCAGAAACAGCACTGGTACTATCACACACTGACAATTGCTATCGACATCATCATATTGTTGTTGTTGTTGGTGTGGTGGTTATAATGTATGTAGATATTATGTCAATATGTAGCCTACAATGGTTGCCTACCACTACCAACACCATCAACAGCGTTTGTTGTTGTTGTTGTTGTTGTTGTAATAATTGTTGTTGA
>JAPXFY010000033.1:11098010-11100510 GCA_030674185.1 Monoplex corrugatus
CACTCAAAAACAGACACAGACACACACTCAAAAAACAGACACACACACACACACACACACACACTCAAAAAACAGACACAGACACACACACACACTCAAAAACAGACACAGACACACACACACACTCAAAAACAGACACAGACACACACACACTCAAAAACAGACACAGACACACACACACACACATACACAGACACACACACACACATACACAGACACACACACACACATACACAGACACACACACACACACACATACACAGACACACACATACACAGACACACACCACACACACACACAAACACACACACACACACACACACATACACAGACACACACACACACACACACATACACACACACACACACATACACAACACACACACACACACACACACACACACATACACACACACACACACACATACACAGACACACACAACACATACACGACACACACACACACACACACAACACAGACACACACACACACACACACACACACACACACCACAACACAACACCACACATACACACACACACACTACACACACACACACACACGACACACACACACACACACACACACACACCAACAACACACACACACAACACACAGAACACCACACACAACACGACACACAAACAGAAAAATAAATTCCATACAATGACCGTTCTCTTATCATTTATTTATCTATTCATTCGTGTATTTATCTATTCATTCGTGTATTTATCTATTCATTCGTGTATTTATCTATTTATTCGTGTATTTATCTATTTATTCGTGTATTTATCTATTCATTCGTGTATTTATTTATTTATTTATGTTAATCAGCTTTTTTTCTTTCTTTCTTTCTTTCTTTTTTTTTCTGTTTCTTCGCCGGGGTTCATCATCTCCCTACCTTGCCATTCTGCTTATTAACGAAGAAGCTTAAGACTGGGTCCGAACGGGTCATGCAGCATATTGGCAATCCCCCACCTCCCCACCACCTCATCACCTCCACCCCTGCTCCTGCTTGTCGAATTGGCTACCATCGTGTGGGCGTCGGGATCTGGGAAGGGATTATTCCGCCAGCGGTGAGGCATTGCTGCTGTGAGTCCCATCCAACATCCTCGGGCGTTTCTTGTTAACACTAAGCACAGGGCCGACTGCCATAAAGAGAGATGAAGACCTGAGTGGTTCGAGAGAGGGGTCTTCCATTCTCTCTTGGTCCAGAGGCTGGGCTGGACCAGGTTGGTGAGCGTTGTGTGGCTATGTCCAGGAGTTTGTCATCTTCCCAGCTTGCCATTCGGTTTATAAACAAGGTAACTGATGACTGGGTCTGAATGGGTCATGCAACGCATGGATAGCCTCCCTTTACATGAAGAAATGACTGTTGATTGGCGTCGGGAGCTTGGGAGGTGAGTGTCCTGAGTGGTGAGGCATTGGTGCTCTGGGTCCCATCCACACCCTCGTGGTGTTTCTTGTTAATATCTTGGCCCTCGCGTGTATGCCAATCTTGGCTTCTGCGACGGACATGTCAAGAGTATTTGTTCGTTCGTTCTTTCGTTTGTTCGTTCGTTCAAGTTTCAAGCACTACCACCCATTTGTGTGTATTGTTATTGCTATTTTTGTTTAAAGCCCAGCCGACTGCGTAGAGACATATCAGGGCTATAACCGTTTCAATTCACACACAATACTTCAACAAGAAAAAGGGAAGAGAAAATTGAGCACACATTTTGATGCATTTGCGCACATAATCTAAGGATATGCCCCTGGTGTTGACCACGCCGTCAAATTTATCACACAGGGGATTTAAAAAAACATACCTGAATACAAATTTAAACATAACTAAGGACGCTAAGGCATGTATAAAAACGGGCCTAAATTACCTAAAATTACTTCCACATATCTCATTTCCCTTGAGCCAAAAATGCACTTAATACATGTACCCAATCATCAATCCTAAGAAAAAGTACATGTACCAATCATCATCCTAGAAAAAGTAATGTACCAATCATACCAATCATTCCTAAGAAAAAGTACATGTACCCAATCATCAATCCTAAGAAAAAGTACGTAAGACTTTATCAAACACATACAGGTGAATGGACCAGCAAGGCAGGAAATAATAGGAAGAAACGACAG
Organism: Monoplex corrugatus; assembly: GCA_030674185.1. Classification (NCBI taxonomy): domain Eukaryota; kingdom Metazoa; phylum Mollusca; class Gastropoda; order Littorinimorpha; family Ranellidae; genus Monoplex; species Monoplex corrugatus. The sequence goes on from JAPXFY010000033.1 coordinate 11,100,140, forward strand.
AAAGCAAAGGAATAAGGCAGAAAAACAAAGACAGTGACGGAACAGAGAAGCAGTAAGAAACTCTGGGGAGAGCCGGACAGCAGAAGGTCCTCAGAGGAGAAACCCCCGTCAAGCAAGTGTTTCGGCCCTTAACTCCTGACACTCTAAGGGGGCCGGGCCGCATCCAGGTCTTGACTCCTGGATGCCCCTCGCCATGTGAGGGGCCTCCAGAGTCATGACCTGGACTTCCAAAAGGCGGGGATACTATTTATACTGAAAGAGCTCCCGGCACCCTCACGTGGGTGGGGTGGGGGTGGGATCTGTGTACATGGTGACTAGCTAAAATAATTTGTAAAAGAAGTTCATACAAAATAATTTGTAAAAGAAGTTCA
>JAPXFY010000033.1:11105510-11123010 GCA_030674185.1 Monoplex corrugatus
TACCTGGTGCTCTCTTTCCCTCCAGCTTTCTTTTGCGACCAGGTGTTCCAATTCCCCTTTCCTCATAAAATGGCCTATGCCTGTTTTTTTCCTAATCTTCTTTATCAATGATCTTCTTGTGTCTGCCTCCATCAAGACTATCTCGTTTGTTTTCTTTGCTGTCCACGGAACTCTCAACATTCTTCTTAGAAACCACATCTCGGCTGCCTCAATCTTGTTCTGGCTTTGCTGGTTGACTGTCCACGCCTCAAAACCGTATAACATTATCGGTTCTATATAACATTCAAGAACTTCTTGTTTTTTTTTTCTGTGAGCGTAAAACTCAGTTTTACCCTGTGAAAAGGGATTCTGCCAGATAATTTAGCTTGCCAAATCCGTTCATGGCCGCAGGATGTTTAACGTGCGCTGGACACATGTTGTATATATGGAACCTTCATTATCGTGTTGTCCGAAAGATATCAACGTCATAAGCATTTTTGGAGCACACAGTCCGTCATTATAGATCACACAGTCTGTCATCATGGATCACACAGTCCGTCATTATGGATAACACAGTCCGTCATCATGGATCACACAGTCCGTCATTATGGATCACACAATCCGTCATCATGGATCACACAGTCCGTCATTATGGATCACACAGTCCGTCACCATGGATCACAAGTCCGTCATCATGGATCACACAATCCGTCATCAAGGATCACACACAGTCCGTCACCATGGATCACACACAGTCCGTCATCATGGATCACACACAGTCCGTCACCATGGATCACATACAGTCCGTCATTATGGATCACACAGTCCGTCATCATGGATCACACACAGTCCGTCACCATGGATCACATACAGTCCGTCATTATGGATCACACAGTCCGTCATTATGGATCATACAGTCCGTCATTATGTATCACACAGTCCGTCATTATGTATCACACAGTCCGTCATTATGTGATCACACACTCCGTCATTATGTATCACACAGTCCGTCTTTATGGATCACACACACTCCGTCATTATGGATCACACAGTCCGTCATTATGGATCACACACGCCGTCATTATGGATCACACACTCCGTCATTATGGATCACACATTCCGTCATTATGGATCACACTGTCCGTCATTATCGGTCACACACTCCGTCATTATGGATCACACAGTCCGTCATTATGGATCACACTGTCCGTCATTATGGATCACACTGTCTGTCATGATGGATCACACAGTCCGTCATTATGGATCACACACAGTCCGTCATTATGGATCACACAGTCCGTTATTATGGATCACACTGTCCGTCATTATGGATCACATACAATCCGTTATTATGGATCACACAGTCCGTTATTATGGATCACACTGTCCGTCATTATGGATCACACATTCCGCCATTATGGATCACACAGTCCGTCATTATGGATCACAGTATGTCATTATGGATCACACAGTCCGTCATTATGGATCACACAGTCCGCCATTATGGATCACACAGTCCGTCATTATGGATCACACACAGTCCGTCATTATGGATCACATACAGTCCGTCATTATGGATCACACAGTCCGTCATTATGGATCACACACAATCCGTCATTATGGATCACACAGTCCGTCATTATGGATCACACACAGTCCGTCATTATGGTTCACACACAGTCCGTCATCATGGATCACACACAGTCCGTCATTATGGATCACACAGTCCGTCATCATGGATCACACACAGTCCGTCACCATGGATCACATACAGTCCGTCATTATGGATCACACAGTCCGTCATTATGGATCACACAGTCCGTCATTATGGATCATACAGTCCGTCATTATGTATGACACAGTCCGTCATTATGTATCACACAGTCCGTCATTATGTGATCACACACTCCGTCATTATGTATCACACAGTCCGTCTTTATGGATCACACACACTCCGTCATTATGGATCACACAGTCCGTCATTATGGATCACACACTCCGTCATTATGGATCACACACTCCGTCATTATGGATCACACATTCCGTCATTATGGATCACACTGTCCGTCATTATGGATCACACAGTCCGTCATTATGGATCACACAGTCCGTCATTATGGATCACATAGTCCGTCATTATGTGACAGTCTCAATGATGCAGTCATACAGTGGATGAGACTGGACTGTGTGGTCCAAGCCTTCCCAATGAGCTCCTATACACTCAACGCTGGACACTGCAGGAGCAGGTTGATTTTAAGATGGATTATTTGTTCTTCTCCTTCTTCTTCTCCTCCTTCTTCTTCTTCTCCTCCTCCTTCTCTTCCTTCTTCTTCTTTTTGTTCTTCTCTCTCTCTCTCTGTCTCTCTTTGTTTTTTCTTCTTCTTCTTTTTGTTCTTCTTCTCTCCTCCTCTTCTTTTTTTCCATCTCTGCCCCCCTCTCTCTTTCTTTCGTCTTCTTTTCCTCCTCCTCTCTCTCTCTCTCTGTCTCTCTCCCTTTCTCCCTCTCTCTCTTCCTCTCTCTCTCACTCCTCTTCCTTCTTCTTCTACTACTACTGCTTCATCGTCTTCTCTCTCTCTCCCTCTTTTTTTCTCTCTCCCTCCTCTCTTTCCCTCCCTCTCTCTCTCTCCCCCCCTCTCTCTCTCTTTCTTCTTTTTCTTCTTCTTTCTGTCTCTCGTATCTTTTTTTGCCCATACGTACCCGCCATCTCTTGGAGTTGTTGATCAGAGCACATCAGTTTCATCTCTTCATTCAGCTGCCGTAGATCCTGAAGGTCCGGTCCCCGTAGACCTGGGGCGTGGTACATCGGTTCTGGAATCATCATCAACATCATCATCATCATCATCGTCATCATCGTCATCATCATCATCATCATCACCACCCCCACCCCTATTGTCATCATCATTATGATAATTACAGTATTTATACGGCGCCAAATCTTGACAGTTTAAATCGAAGCGCACCCACGCACCAGACACACGTTTACGATCAACACAGACCATCTTACGATACGCGAGGGAAAAAACCCCACAGAGAGCACACACACACACACACACACACACACACACACACACACACACACACATACACACACACACACACACACACACACACACACAACACACACACATACACACACACACACATACACACACACATACACACACACACACACACACACACACACACACACACACACACACACACACACACACACACAACACACACACACACACACACACACACACACACACACACACACACACATACACACACACACACACATACACACACACATACACACACACATACACACACACACACATGCACACACACACACACATGCACACACATACACACACATGCACACACACACACACATCCACACATACACACACACACATGCACACACACATACACACACACATCCACACACACACACACACTAACTCACTTACTCACACACACACGCGCGCGCGCGCACACATTCACTCACTCACCCACTCACTCTCTTACATGCATACACACGCGCGCGCGCGTGCACACACAGATATTCGTATACACACACACACACACACACACACACACACACACACACACATACGCACGCATTCACACATTCACCCACCCACTCACCCACAGGCACACACTGACACACACACACACACAACACATACACGCACGCACAACCATGCTACAGCTGCACAATCTGCACGCGGAATTTCTTGTCCGTCACGTGAATTCATACCACCCATGAGTTTGAATTTCTGAGCTGTTGGACTTTCAAACTTCAGTCACATTTGAGCTCTGCCATGACTAGTGCCAGCAGTGAAAAGAAACCAGTGCTGTTATTAACTTACTTATACTACACGTCATTATTGAAGGGCCAGGAACGTTTTTGAGTCAATTTTTGAAAGGAGAAATAACCTATTTTCTCTTACTCTTTTCTCCAATTCGTTGCCGTAACTGAATGGATAAGAGCTCAGACAACATTGCAGTTTCCTTTTGGCACGTGTTTGGGGATTTGCCGATTTGCAATGGGCGGCCCAAGGAAGATAATTTCCACACGAAATTGTCGAATCTTCAGCAGGGTCTCTCTGACGACGCAGGCAAGGTAGCGACAAAATTCGCTTTGCACGTGCAAGGCAAGCCCTTTTTGAACACTACTCCAGCCAAAGTTGCCCGCAGACGAGGATAAAAAGGACCCGTTCTTGGTTCGTTTTAACCATGCTTGCAAGACGACGGATGACGGATGAGCAGCGGGGGAGAGCCCTCGCTCTGCTTGATGAAGGCCTAGCGCAGCGGGAAGTTGCTAGACGACTTGAAGTGTCGCATTCCACAATCCAGAGACTGCTGGAGCGCTTCAATGAGACTGGAGCAGTCCAGGAAAGGCGTCACACGGGTCAACCCAGAGTAACGACAAGACAGCAAGACCGCTACCTTGCCCTCTCCGTCCTGAGGGAAAGGGCATCCACTGCGGTGACCTTGAGGGGTCAGCTGAGGGACGCAACAGGTGCTAACATCAGCTGCAGCACGGTGAGAAGACGGCTACATGAGGCAAACTTGAGGTCACGGAGACCGGCCGTCCGACCCGTGCTGTCACCGGTCAACAGAGTGCGCCGCATGACCTGGTCCAGGGAGCACGTGACCTGGACAAGGCAACAGTGGGCCCGGGTCTTGTTTTCGGATGAGTCCAGGTTCACCCTGACCTTTAACGATGGCCGGGCTCGGGTGTGGCGACGTCAAGGGGAGAGGTTCGCTGACGCCACTGTCCAAGAGCATAACCGGTACGGCGGCGGGTCGGTGATGGTGTGGGGTGGCATGAGCCGTGGTACCCGGACCCCCCTGCTCCCCATTGACGGCATCCTGAATGGGGTCCGGTACCGGGACGAGGTTCTGGCGGCCGTGGCACTGCCTGCGCTTGTGGACCTTGGTCAAGGCGCCATCTTCCAGGACGACAATGCACCTGCGCATCGAGCACGCCTTGTGACTGACTTCCTGGAGCAGCATGAAGTCGTCCGTATGGCCTGGCCAGCGTGCTCACCTGACCTGAACCCAATTGAACACCTCTGGGATGTGCTCGGGAGGCGCATCAGGGACAACCACCCCCCACCGGGCACCCTGGCCAGGCTGGTCGACATCCTGCAGATCGAGTGGGCGGCCATCCCTCAGGACACACTCCGTACCCTTGTGGGGTCGATGCATCGGCGCTGTGAAGCATGCATCCAGGCTCGGGGCGGACACACGCGATATTGAAAACAGATTGGCCAAATCTGACACTTTCTGTTTTTTGAAAAGGGGGGGATGTTCCTTTAAATGCATGTGCTGTTCACTAATGGGTCATTGTGCTAATTTCTTTTTCCAAAACAGGTGTGGAAATGATGAAATAAAACATAGAATCAATTCTAAACATTGTCAATTATTTCAACTTAAAATTAGAGAGGAAGGAAGAAGTGGCCCTTAAATTATGATTAGGAGTATATTTATTCATTCACTTGTATTTATTCACTGGACCATTTAGCAGTGTCTATGGACGGTTGAAAAGGCCCAAAGTGGACGTCAAATCAGCTATTATATCAGCTCTGTGAACTTCGGACAGGGTAAGTTACTAAGTAATTTATCTTTCTTTTAAATGTATTTTAGACTTGCAAGGATAATGGTGAGCATGATTTTTAACTGTTGTCTTTTTATTTTACCTGGGTGTCGTTTTTAACGTGGTGTTAGCCCTGATATGGCTCTAGTAGTCGGCTGGGCTATAAACAATATGAACCTGAACCTGGAAGTAAGTTATCTTCTTTCGTAGTACATTATAACCCTGGTGTCTGATTTTTACACAGGCTGTTGGCTCTGTTGATAGGTCCGTGGACTCGATGTCTGGTGGACAACTTAAAAACTGGCCTGTTCGTTGGTCGAAGAAAAGCAACATGAAAGACAACCTGAAGAACAAGAAGAACAATAACAAAAACAAGGACGAAGATGACGATAACGATGACAGCCGCCAAGAAGAGCAAGAACGAGAAGAACAAAAACAAGAACAAGAACAAAGATCACGAACAACAAGAACAGGAACAACAAGAAGAAGAGGAGAACGACAACAAGAACAAGGATAAAAACAAAACACGAGAAGAGGAAGAACGAAAAGATGAAAAAAAAAAAAAAAAACAGCGAGAAGAAAAAGAAAAAACAAAACAAAAAGAAACAACAAAAACAACTAGAAACACAAGAACAATAAAAACAATAAGAAGAAGACTAAAAGCAAGAACAAGAAAAATAATAATGGCAAGAACAAGAAGATCGAGAACAAGAACAAGAAAAGCAGCATGAAAAAGAACCAGAAGAATAAGAACAATAACCAAAACGAGGATGAAGATGACGATAACGATGACAGTGGCCAAGAAGACCAAGAACGAGAAGAAGAACAACAAGAACAATATCATGAACTACAAGAACACGAACAACAAGAACAAAAACAAGAGCAGAACAACAAAGAACAAGAACAGGAAGAACGAGAAGATGAACGAAAACAACAGCAAGAAAAAAACAATAACTAGAAAAACAAGAACAATATGAACAACAATTAGGAGAAGAGCTAAAGCAAGAACAAGAACAATAATACCAATAGCAAAAACAAGATCCAGAACAAGAACACAAAGAACAAGAACAAGAAAAGCAACATGAAAAACAACCTGAAGAACAACAAGATCAATAACAAAAACAAGGACGAAGATGAAAATAACGATGACAGCGGCCAAGAAGAGCAAGAACAAAAACAAGAACGAGATCATTAACAACAAGAACACACAGAACAAGAACAAGAGCAGAACAACAAGAACAAGGACAAGAACAAAACAAAAACAAAAACAGGAGAAACGAAAGAAAGAACAAAAACAACAGCAAGAAGAAAAAGAGCAAAAAAGAAAAAAAGGAAAAAAAAAAAGAACAAAAACAGTAACTAAAGAAACAAAAATTAGACCAACAACAATAAGAAAAAGACCAAAAGCAAGAACAGGAACAATAATAACAGCAAGAACAACACGATTCTGAAGAAGAACACGAAGAACAAGAACAAGAAAAGCAATATGAAAAACAACCCGAAGAACAACAAGAAAAGTAACAAAAACAAGGACGAAGATAACGATGACAATGGCCCAGAAGAGTAAGAACAAGAAGAACAAAAACAAGAACAAGAACAACAAGATCATGAACAACAAGAACACGAACAACAAGAACAAAAAACAAGGACGAAGATAACGATGACAATGGCCCAGAAGAGTAAGAACAAGAAGAACAAATAATAAGAACAAGAACAACAAGAACACGAACAACAAGAACACGAACAACAAGAACAAAAAACAAGAACAGGAAGAACGAGAAGATGAACAAAAACAACAGCAAGAAGAAAAAGAGCACACACAAAATAAACAATAACTAGAAAATCAAGAACAATATAAACAAGAACAACAATAAGACCATGACAGCAGCCAAGAAGAGCAAGAACGAGAAGAACAAAAACAAGAAGAACATGAACAACGAGATCACAAACAAGAAGACGAACCAAGAGAACAGGAACAGCAAGAACAAGATCAGAACAACAAGGACAAGAACAAGAACAGGAAGAACGAGAACATGAACAAAAACAACAGCAAGAAGAAAAAGAGCACAAAAAGGAGAAAAAAACAAAATCAAAAACTATAAAAGCAGGAACAATAAGACAAGAACAACAATAAGAAGACGACCAAAAGCAAGAACAATAATAATAATAATAGGAAGAACACAAGAACAAGAACTCGAAGAACAAGAGCAAGAAAAGCAATATGAAAAACAAACCAAAGAACAACAATAACAAAACAAGAACGAAGATGACGATAACGTTGACAGCAGCCAAGAAGAGCAAGAACGAGAACAACGAGATCATGGACAAGGACACGAACAAGAAGAACAGCAGAACAACAAGAACAACAGCAGAACAAGAACAAGGATAAGAACAAAAAAAAAACAAGAACGGGAAGAACGAGAAAATGAACAAAAACAAGAAGAAAAAGAGCAAAAACACAAAAACAAAAAACCGAAAAGAAGGAACAAAAACAGTAACTAGAAAAACAGAAGAAAGAAGAAGATGACCAAAAGCAAGAACAAGAACAATTATGATGATAGCAAGAACAAGAAGATCGAGAACAAGAACACGAAGAACAAGAACAAGAAAAGCAACATGAAAAAGAACCTGAAGAACAAGAACAATAAAAATTAAAAAAGAACGAAGATGACGATAACGATGACAGAAACCAAGAAGAGCAAGAACGAGAACAAAAACAAGAACAACGAGATCATGAGCAACAAAAACAAGAGCAAAACAAGGACAAGAACAAAAAACAAGAACAGGAACGAGAATATGAACAAAAACAACAGCAAGAAGAAAAAGAGCAAACAATAAAACAAAAACAAAATAAACAAAAACAAAAAAGAACATAAACATTAACTAGAAAAACAAGAACAAGAACAACAATATAAAAAAGACCAAAAGTAAGAACAAGAACAATAATAATAATAGCAAGAACAAGAAGATCCACAACAAGAATACGAAGAACAAGAACAAGAAAAGCAACATGAAAAACAACCCAAAGAAGAACAATAACAAAAACAAAGGACGAAGATGAAGATAACGATGACAGGGGCCAGGAAGAACAAGGACAAGAACAAAGTACAAGAACAGGAAGAACAAAAAGATGAACAAAAACAACAGCAAGAAGAAAAAGCAAAAACAACAACAAAAAAAAAGGAAAAAAAAATAACTAGAAAACAAAAACAATAACAGCAAGAACAACAATAAGAAGAAGACCAAGAACAAGAACAACAATAATAGCAAGAACAAGAAGATTCAGAACAAGAACAACAAAAACAAGAACAAAAACAAGAACAACGAGATCATGAACAACAAGAACACGAACAACAAGAACAAGAGCAGAACAACAAGAACAAGGACAAGAACAAAAAAACAAGAACAGGAAGAACGAGAAGATGAACAAAAACAACAGCAAGAAGAAAAAGAACAAAAACAACAGCAAGAAGAAAAAGAACAAAAACAACAGCAAGAAGAAAAAGAACAAAAACAACAGCAAGAAGAAAAAGAACAAAAACAACAGCAAGAAGAAAAAGAACAAAAACAGCAGCAAGAAGAAAAAGAACAAAAACAGCAAGAAGAAAAAGAACAAAAACAACAGCAAGAAGAAAAAGAACAAAAACAACAGCAAGAAGAAAAAGAACAAAAACAGCAAGAAGAAAAAGAACAAAAACAACAGCAAGAAGAAAAAGAACAAAAACAACAGCAAGAAGAAAAAGAACAAAAACAACAGCAAGAAGATAAAGAGCAAAAAACGAAACAAAAAACAAAACAAAAACAAAAAGAAAGAACAAAAACAATAACAAGAAAATCAAGAATACAAACAAGAACAACATTAAGAATAAGATCATGACAGCGGCCAAGAAGAGCAAGAACGAGAACAAGAACAACGAGATATGAACAACAAGAACAGGAAGAACAACAACAAGAGCAGAACAACAATAACATGGACAAGCACACGAACAGGAAGAACGAGAAGATGAACAAAAACAAAAGCAAGAAGAAAAAGAGCAAAAAGAAAAAAAAAGAAACAAAAACAATAACTAGAAAAACAAGAACAATAAGACCAAGAACAACAATAAGAAGACGACCAAAAGCAAAAACGAACAATTATGATAACAATAGCAAGAACAAGAACACGAAAAACAAGAGCAAGAAAAGCAACATGAAAAACAAACCGAAGAACAACAATAACAATAATATAAAGGACAACGATGACGATAACGATGACAGCGGCCAAGAAGAGCAAGAACGAGAACAAAAACAAGAAGAACGAGATCATGAACAACAAGAACACGAACAACAAGAACAAGAGCAGAACAACAAGAACACGAACAACAAGAACAAGAGCAGAACAACAAGAACAAGGACAAGAACAAAAAACAAGAACAGGAAGACCGAGAAGCTGAACAAAACCAACAGCAAGAAGAAAAAGAGCAAAAACAAAAAAAAGAACAAAAACAATAACTAAGAAGAAGACCAAAAGCAAGAACAAGAACAATAATGATAATAGCAAGAACAAGAAGATCCAGAACAAGGACACGAAGAACGAGAACAAGAAAAGCAACATGAAAAACAACCTGAAGAAGAACAAGAACAATAACCAAAACCAGGACGAAGATGACGATAACGATGACAGCGGCCAAGAAGAGCAAAAACAAGAACAAGAACAACGAGATATGAACAACAAGAACAGGAAGAACGAGAAGATGAACAAAATGAACAGCAAGAAGAAAAAGAACAAAAATAAAAAAGCACAAAAAACAATGACTAGAAAAACAAAAATAATAAGAACACGAAGAACAATAGGAAGACCAAAAGTAAGAACAAGAACAATAATAATAATAGCAAAAACAAGAAGAACAAGAACAGGAAGAACGAGAACAAGAAAAGCAACATGAAAAACAACCTGAAGAAGAACAATAACAAAAACAAGGACGAAGATGACGATAACGATGACAACGGCCAAGAAGAGCAAGAACGAGAAGAACAAAAACAAGAACAATGAGATCATGAACAACAAGAACAGGAACAACAACAACAAGAGCAGAACAACAACAACACGGACAAGCACACGAACAGGAAGAACGAGAAGAACAAAAACAACGGCAAGAAGAAAAAGAGCAAAAAGAAAAAAAAAGAACAAAAACACCAAGAACAACAATAAGAAGAAGACCAAAAGCAAGAACAAGAACACGAAGAACAAGAGGAAGAAAAACAACATGAAAAACAAACCGAAGAACAACAATAACAATAGTAAAAACAACGACAAAGATGATGATAACGATGACAGTGGCCAAGAAAAGCAAGGACGAGAAGAACAAAAACAAAAAGAACAAGAACAACGAGATCATGAACAACAAGAACACGACCAAGAAGAACACGAACAACAGCAGAACAACAAGAACAAGAACAAAAAACAAGAACAGGAGGAACGAGAAGCTGAACAAAAACAACAAGAAGAAAAAGAGCAAAAACAAAACAAAAACAAAAAAAGAAAGAAAAAAAAACGGAAAAGAAAGAACAAAAACAATAACTAGAAAAACAAGAACAATAACAACAATAAGAAGACCAAAAGCAAGAACAAGAACAATAATGATAATAGCAAGAACAAGAAGATCCAGAACAAGAGCACAAAGAACAAGAACAAGAAAAGCAACATGAAAAACAACCTGAAGAAGAACAAGAACAATAACCAAAACAAGGACGAAGATGACGATAACGATGACAGTGGCCAAGAAGAGCAAAAACAAGAAGAACAAGAACAACGAGATTATGAACAACAAGAACACGAACAACAAGAACAAGAGCAGAACAAGAAATACAAGAACAAAAAACAAGAACAGGAAAAACGAGAAGATGAACAAAAACAACAGCAAGAAGAAAAAGACCAAAAATAAAAAAGCACAAAAAAAACAACTAGAAAAACAAGAATAATAAGAACACAAAGAACAATAGGAAGAGCAAGAACAAGAACAATAATAATAATAGCAAAAACAAGAAGATCGAGAACAAGAAAAGCAACATGAAAAACAACCTGCAGAAAAACAAGATCAATAACAAAAACAAGACGAAGATGACGATAACGATGACAGCGGCCAAGAAGAGCAAGAACGAGAAAAACGAGAACAACGAGATCATGAACAACAAGAGCACGAACAACAGCAGAACAACAAGAGCACGAACAACAAGAGCACGAACAACAAGAACAAGGACAAGAAGAAAAAACGAGAACAGGAAGAACGAGAAGCTGAACAACAACAACAGCAAGAAGAAAAAGAGCACACAAAAAACAAACAAACAAAAACCAAAAAGGAAAATAATAGGACAAAAACAATAACTAGAAAAGCACGAACAACAAGAAGAAGAAGAAGACCAAAAGCCACAACAAGAACAATAATAATAATAGCAAGAAGAAGAAGGTCCAGACCAAGAACACGAAGAACAAGAAAAGCAACATGAAAAACAACCTGAAGAACAACAAGAACAATAACAAAAACTAATACGAAGATGACGATAACGATGACAGTGGCCAAGAAGAGCAAGAACGAGCAGAACAAAAATAAGAAGAACAAGAACAACGAGATCATGAACAAACAACAAGAACAAGAGCAGAACAACAAGAACAACAAGGACAAGAACAAAAAAACAAGAACAGGAAGAACGAGAAGATGAACAAAAACAACAGCAAGAAGAAAATGAGAAAAAAAAAAGGAAAATAAAGAACGAAAACAATGACTAGAAAAACAAGAACGAGAAGAACAATCAGAAGAAGACCAAAAGCAAGAACAAGAACAATAATAGCACGAACAAAAAGTTCGAGAACAAGAACACGAAGAACAAAAACAAGAAAAGCAACATGAAAAACAACCCAAAGAAGAACAAGAACAATAACAAAAACAAGGACGAAGATGACGATAACGATGACAGCGGCCAAGAAGAGCAAGAACGAGAAGAACAAAAAGAAGAACAAGAAGAACATCGAGCTAATACCATGCTGATGGTCCAGCTTTGCTTCTGAGCCAGTATCTTATCTTGGGGGTCCTCAACACTTCACTGAGTCTCGGTGTGTGAACACAGTTCTAGTAACCTTTCTGTGTTACTATCAATTGCCTTCAGTTAAAGCCGTTTTTCCTGTCCAGGTGTTGTTTTTGTTCAGATCTTGAGTAACTGAGGAGGGATCTCCGGATGGGGATAGAACAGAGGGAGCAACTCAGGATGGGGGGAAGAACAGAGAGAGGTAAATCCGGATGGGGGGGGGGGCAGAGGGAGGGAAGGATAGAAGGGAGAACAGAGGGAGACAACTCTAGATGGGGCAAGAACGGAGGGAGGGAACTCTGGATGGGGGGGGGGACAGAGGGAACACAGGGTGGGTGTGTGGTGGTGGCGGGGAACAGAGGGTGGGAACAGGGAGGGAACGTGAGAGGGATGGAAGAAGGAGGGAACTCGGGGGGGGGGGGGGACAGAGGGAGGGAACTCTGGATGAAGGGAGAACAGAGGGAGGCAACTCTAGATGGGGGAGAACAGAGGGAGGAAACTCGGGATGTGGGGAGAGAACAGAGGGAGGGAACTCCAGATGGGGGGGGGGGGGAGAACAGAGAGGGGAAGTCGGGGTGGGGTGGGTGGGGGGTGTGGTGGTGTGGGGGGAACGGAGGGAGGGAACGTAGGGGTGTGGGGTGGGATCAGGGAGGGAACTTGAAGGGATGGAAGAGGGAACCTCGGGGAAGGGGACAGAGGGAGGGAATCCAGGTTAGGTGGGGGAGAACAGAGAGAGAGAGACCTCCAGATGGGGAGAACAGAGGGAGAGATTTCCAGATTGGGGAGAACAGAGGGAGAGACCTCCAGATGGGAGAGAACAGAGGGAGAGACCGCCAGATGGGGGAGAACAGAGGGAGAGATCTCCAGATGGGAGAGAACAGAGGGAGAGACCGCCAGATGGGGGAGAACAGAGGGAGAGACCTCCAGATGAGGGAGAACAGAGAGAGACTTCCAGATTGGGGAGAACAGAGGGAGAGACCTCCAGATGGAGGAGAACAGAGGGAGAGAACTCCAGATGGAGGAGAACAGAGGGAGAGAACTCCAGATGGAGGAGAACAGAGGAGAGAACTCCAGATGGAGGAGAACAGAGGAGAGAACTCCAGATGGAGGAGAACAGAGGGAGAGAACTCCAGATGGAGGAGAACAGAGGGAAAGACTCCAGTGGGGAGGGAAGAACAGAGGGAGGGAACTCCGGATGGGGGGGGAACAGGGGGAGGGAACTCTGCATGGGGAGAAAACAGAGGAGGGAACTCCAGATGGGGAGGGGAGAGAACAGAGGGAGGGAACCCTGGGTGGAGAAACAAAGGGAGCGAACTTTCGAGGGAGGAGAAATCAGGGAGGGAACTCTGGATGGGGGGGGGGGGGAGAGAACAGAGGGAGGGAACTTCAGACGGGGGTGCGAGATCAGACGGAGGGAATTCTAGACTTAGGGGGTGAAAACAGAGGGAGGGAATTCTGGGTAGGGAAAGGGAGGGAGGGAACTCTGGAAGGTGAAATAAATGAGGGAGGGAACTCTGGAGGGGAGGAGAACAGAGGCAAGAAACACCAGACGGGGGGCGGGAGAACAGGAGGGAAATCCAGACAGGGGAGAGGGGCAGAAGAGGGAGGAAACACCAGACAAGGAGGAAGAACAGAGGGAGGGAACTCCAGAGGGTAGAACAGAGGGAGGGAACTCCAGGGGGGAAGAACAGAGGGAGAAAACTCCAGGGGGTTAGAACAGAGAGCGGGCACTCCAGGAGGGTAGAACAGATGGAGGAACTCCAGGGGGGAGAACAGAGAGAGGGAACTCCGGATGAGGAGGGGGGGGGGAACTCCAGGGGGTTAGAACAGAGGAAGGGAACTCTAGGGGGTAGAACATAGGGAGGGAACTCCATGGGGGTAGAACAGAGGCAGGGAACTCCATGGGGGAGAACATAGGGAGGGAACTCCAGGGGGTAGAACATAGGGAGGGAACTCCAAGAGGGTAGAACAGAGGGAGGGAACTCCGAAGGGGTGGTGGTGGCTGGAACAGAGGGAGTGAACTCAACGGCTCGGGTGTGGGGAACAGAGGGAGGGAACTCTAGGGGTGCAAGGAACAGAGGAAGGGAACTCGGGTGTGTGTGTTGGGGGGGGGGTGGGAACAGAGGGAGTGAACTTGTAGGGGGAACAGAGGGAGGACACTCGGAGGAGTGGAACAGAGGGAGGAACTCTGGGAGGGACAGAAGGAGGGAACTTCAGGTTGGGGGGGAAACAGAGGGCAGGAACTCACGAGGGGGGAACAGAGTGAGGAACTCCAAGGGCTGGAACAGAGAGAGGGTACTCCGTGGGGGAACAGAGAGAGGGAATTCTAGGTGGGGGGGGGGGCAGAGGAAGGGAACTCCAGGTGTGTGTCTGGGGGGGGGGGGAACAGAGGGAGGGAACTGTGGGGTGAGGGAAGAAACAGAGGGGAGGGACTCCGGGTGGGGGAAACAGAGGGAGGGAACTCCGGGTGGGGGAAAACAGAGGGAGGGAACTCCGGGTGAGGGAAGAAAACAGAGGGAGGGAACTCCGGGTGAGGAAGAAACAGAGGGAGGGAACTCTGGGTGGGGGAAATCAGAGGGCGGGAAATCTTGGTGGGGGAACAGAGGGAGGGAACTCTGGGTGGGGAAATCAGAGGGCGGGAAATCTTGGTGGGGAACAGCGGGAGGGAACTCTGGGTGGGGGAAATCAGAGGGCGGGAAATCTTGGTGGGGGAACAGAGGAGGGAACTCTGGGTGGGGGAAATCAGAGGGCGGGAAATCTTGGTGGGGGAACAGCGGGAGGGAACTCTGGGTGGGGAAATCAGAGGGCGGGAAATCTTGGTGGGGAACAGCGGGAGGGAACTCTGGGTGGGGGAACAGAGTGAGGGAACTCTGGGGGAACAGAGTGAGGGAACTCTGGGGGAACAGAGTGAGGGAACTCTGGGGGAACAGAGTGAGGGAACTCTGAGGGGTAACATAGGGCGGGAACTCGAGGTGAGGGAACAGCGGGAGGGAACTCTGTGTGGGGGAACACAGGGAGGGAACTCCGGATGGGGGGTGGGGTGGAGAACAGAAGAAGGGAACTAAGGAGGGGAGGAACGGTGGAAGGGAGCTCGGGGTGGGGGGGGTGGAGAACAAAGGAAGGGAACTCTGATTGGGAGGAACAGATGTAGGGAACTCCTGGTGGGGGAAAAACAGAGGACGGGAACTCTGGGGGGTAACAGAGGGTGGGAACTCTGGGGGTAACAGAGGGTGGGAACTCTGGGGGTAACAGAGGGTGGGAACTCTGGGGGTAACAGAGGGTGGGAACTCTGGGGGTAACAGAGGGTGGGAACTCTGGGGGTAACAGAGGGGGGAACTCTGGGGGTAACAGAGGACGGGAACTCTGGGGGTAACAGAGGGTGGGAACTCTGGTGGGTAACAGAGGGTGGGAACTCTGGGGGTAACAGAGGGTGGGAACTCTGGGGGTAACAGAGGGTGGGAACTCTGGGGGTAACAGAGGACGGGAACTCTGGGGGTAACAGAGGGCGGGAACTCTGGGGGTAACAGAGGGTGGGAACTCTGGGGGTAACAGAGGGTGGGAACTCTGGGGGTAACAGAGGACAGGAACTCTGGGGGTAACAGAGGACGGGAACTCTGGGGGTAACAGAGGACGGGAACTCTGGGGGTAACAGAGGACGGGAACTCTGGGGGTAACAGAGGACGGGAACTCTGGGGGTAACAGAGGGTGGGAACTCTGGGGGTAACAGAGGGTGGGAACTCTGGGGGTAACAGAGGGTGGGAACTCTGGGGGTAACAGAGGGTGGGAACTCTGGGGGTAACAGAGGGTGGGAACTCCCGGGGGTAACAGAGGAACGGGAACTCCAGGTGGGGGAACAGAGGGAGGTAACTCTGCATGGAGGAGCACAAGAAGGGAACTCCAGGGGGGCAACAGAGGGAGGGAACCCTGGATGGGGGTGGGGGTGGAGTACAACGGGAGAGAATTCCGTATGTGGGGTGGAGAACAGAGGGAGGGAAATCTGGATGGGAGGAACAGTGGAAGGGAACTCGGGGGGGGGGTGGGGGGGAGGAAAAGCGGGAGGGAACTCCAGGAGGGAGGAAACAGAGGGAGGGAACTCTGAGTGGGCTGAACAGAGGGAGAGAACTCTGGGTGAGGGAAATAAAATGAGGGAACTCGAAAGGGGGGGGGGGGGGCACAGGGAGGGAACTCTGAGGGGGGGGAGGGAACAGAGGGAACTCCAGGGGGGGGGGGGAGGGGGGCAGAGGAAGGGACCTCCAATTGGGGGGGGGGGGAGAAAAGGAAAGTGGAGATGAAACAGTGGGAGGGAACTCTAATTGAGGAGGAAAACAAAGGGAAGGAACTCTGGACGAAGGGGGAAACAGAGGGAAGGAACTCCAGGTGGGCGGAAACAGAGGGCGGGAACTCTGGCTGGGGGTAAACAAAGGGAGGGAACTCTAAATAGTGGGAAACAAATGGAGGGACATTTGAGTGGGGGAACAACACCAATGTAAATCATTCAGTCAATAAATCTATCAATGGCAGTGCTAGACAACAAAATCTGTTATTTTCTTTAAAAGGAAGACGGTAAAATAACAACAATAACACCATCAGCACACAGCAATAACAATAGACAAAAACCATAAAGAAAACAACAGATCAATCTCAGACAGTAAATAAGCCAAAGACGTACGCTTTTAAACCGACTAAGACTGAAAAGCTGTGTGACTCAATGTGTGTGTGAGAACAGGGCGAGTGGCATGTAGTAATTAAGGGACGTCCCCAAATGACTACAAGCAAAATATGTTGTAATTAGGGGACATTTTTTTAAATTACGTAATTTATATTTTATACGCAATAGTATACTATTTTATCCTTATTTTGTGATTTTGA
>JAPXFY010000033.1:11125510-11158010 GCA_030674185.1 Monoplex corrugatus
AAGTTATAAAACGTAATGTCAATCAGTTTTGCTTTTACGTGTACGTCTATTGATGTGTAAAGGTTTGGTCTCAGCGGCCAAGATGTACCTTCATAAAAAATGTGGCTTTGAGTGTTTGTTACTTCCTTCTGGAGCTTAACTTAATAAATATACTGACAGGCACATCTTGAAGTAAAGAAATAATACTAACCCATATAACTGGTAAAAAATAAACCCTGCTTCATCAAAGTTTTGATGACTTAACCCTTTGACTCCCGCACCTTGTCCACCAGCATCCTGCATTGTCAACCATGCTAGCAAAGCAAAAACTTAACCCTTTGATTCCCTCACCCTATCCACTATCATCCCGCAGGAAGCTGGTGGATATGGTGAGGGAGTCAAAGGGTTAAGTTTTTGCAGTTGGTAGATAGTGTGCGGGAGTCAAAGGGTTAATGACCTGCCTGTTTATATCTGAATGTTTGTCTTGTACGTAATTCATAGTGACTGTGTATTCATACACATGGATCCTCTCTTAAAGATGTAGACGTTTTGCATGTATTTTAAACTTTAAGTCTGATACAAATGATATTGCTGATGCGTTCATCGTTAAATTTTGCTGAAAACGAATACAAATAAATTCAAAAACAAACAAACAAACAGCAACAACAAGAACTAAAATCTAAAACTGTATGAATTAAATGACTTTATATTGTTTAAAACACACATAACAGACTAGTCGACATGACGTATGTATATGAGTTTTGCTCTATCTATTGTATATATAAATCTTGTTCAGTTTTCTCACTGATATCGTAATAATGTTCAGCAATTATTGTCTTCATTTGTGACCCGCTCTGACTAAAGGTACAATAAGTTGGGTGAAGCCTTCTGCTGCTGTGGGCTGAAAACTCTGAACAGGGACAATAAGTCGATTTTGAGTTTTCTGCATTTTCATGCTTTATAACTACTTTTACACCATGTCCTAACACAATAAAATCAAATTCAATCGATAAGTATAATTTTTTGTGTGTTTTAATGTTTTCTTCTTCTTTCAAAACATTCACAAGTTCCGTAACATTTTGGTGATTAAAGTACGATTTTCTTAAATTTATGTTTCTTTTTGTTGTTTTGGATGGATGGACAATTAAGTAAACAGGGGAAGTACGGAATTTCAGCTGATTTGGTTGATATTTAATGCTTGTTGCTAAGGAGTTTTTGACAATACCTTTTCAATTCAGGCCTATTCTCTTCAACACTTTTTCTCAAAATGGCTGACTCGACCCCTCTCATCTTTAAAAGCCCATAACTTTTTCGTTTTTGTAGCCTGAAACTCAACTTAAGTACCATTTGAAAACTGAGATTCTAAATTTTATAGTAATACCAAAACCTTAAAATGCCTAAACGGAGACTTATTGTGCCTTTTGTGAGAATGGGTCACATTTGTAATACCAAAGGAAATAAGAGGGAAGCAGACGGAATTTTTAAATATCAACTAAGTAACATAACTCTTGAGAGTCACGGAGTTATCTCCCATGTGGAATTTCTCAAACCCAACACAGTTTGCGCTATCCATTCAGCTAGCATAGACGTAGCCACAAAGCATAAAGTAGTAAAGGAATGCCCAAGTTACACAACCACGATGGTGGAGAGAAATTCATACAATATATTGGTCTTATGTTCAAGATTGACACAGTCTTTTATTCTTGAACTGACCAAATACACACACATAGACAAGACAGAACATATACAGGGTTGCTTCCAAGGCATATATGTAATACCAAAGGAAATAAGAGGGAAGCAGGGAGAATCTTTAAATATCAACGAAGTAACATAACTCTTGAGAGTCACGGAGTTATCTCTCATGTGGAATTTCTCAAACCCAACACAGTTTGGGCTACCCATTCAGCTAGCATAGACGCAGCCACAAAGCATAACGTGGTAAGCTCAGAACATTCCTTAAGAAAGGAATGCCCAAGTTACCCATATACCCTGCAACTACGCTACACACAACCACGATGGTGGAGAGAAATTCATACAGTATATTGGTCTTATGTTCAAGATTGACACAGTCTTTTATTCTTGAACTGACCAAACACACACACATAGACAAGACATATTTATGTAATACCAAAGGAAATAAGAGGGAAACCGGGAGAATTTTTAAATATCAGCTAAGTAACATAACTCTTGAGAGTCACGGAGTTATCTCCCATGTGGAATTCTTGAACTGACCAGACACACATTTGGGTCACATTTGTGTTTTGGCAAGAATGATTTAAACATACGTTTGCAACTGAAAATGTTTTGATAAATTTGAGCCTATTACATGCCGATGATGAACTTTATAATACGCCAACAGACTCGGTAGTGACGGCATCCAACTACGTATCAGAACGAGCCAGCAGTTGATTGGTTGATATTTGATTGTTGATATTTTTACACGGCAGACAACTTGTGCGTGTCTGTTGTGTGTATGAGAGAATAACAGTATGGATCGATCTAAACCGAATCACACACACACACACACCGCACACACACACACACACACACACACAACACACACACACACAACACACACACACACACACACACGCACACACACACACACACACATGCACACACACACACACACACACAACACACACACACAACACACACACACACATACACAAACACACGCGCGCACGCACATATACACACACAACACCACACACACACACACCACACACACACACACACACACACACACCATTCACACACACACACACACAACACACACACAACACACACACACACATACACACAACACACACACACACACACACACACACACACACACACACACACACACACACACACACACACACACACATACACACACACACATTCAATATACACGAGTGGAGTTTTTTAACGGGAGTGCTGTTTTAGATCTAGTTTCTCGTATGCACAAAGATTTGCATAGACAAATGTGTCTGTTAAAAACAAACATTTGTATTCTGTCATTCAATCCTTTATCAAGGAGACAGGATAGAACAAGAAAAGTGCAGTAGTGTCTTGCCATCTAAAAAAAAACAAACAAAAAAACATATTAAAGCCCAGCCGATAGCGTAGAGCCATATCAGGGCTATAGCCGTTTCAAAACATACACAATATGTAACTGGTAGAAAAATGGAAATCAAGCACACATATCAGTACACTCGCACGCATAATCTTAGGAGATATCCCAGGCGTTGACCACTCTGTCCAATTTATCAAGCAAGGGATTTATTTAAAAAACATTCCTAAATACAAATTTAAACATAACTAAGGACACTAAAACATATAAAAACGGGTCTAAATAACCTAAAACTGCTTTCACGTATCTCGTTTCCTTAGAGCCAAAAATGCACTTATCACATGCACCCAGTTGTCAGTCCTAGGAGAAAGTACGACTTTATCGAAAACATACAGGTGAATGAATCAGCAAGTTAGAAAATGATAGGTAGAAATGACAGAAAGCAAAGGAACAAGGCAGATACAAAGAGAATGACAGAAGAGAGGAAATTTCTAGCACAGAATTTCCAGGAGGTGGGGATACTATTTATACTGACAGAGCCCCGGGCATCCCCCGCAGGGAAAGTCATTAAATTGATCAAACGCTTTACATGTACGTGTGTGAGAAGTATGTGTATGAATCAGTATGGCTGAATCAGGTAAGTCATTATTAACCTTTTGACTCCCGCATCCTGTCCTCCAACTGCAAAAACTTAACCCTTGAATTCCCAGCGTCGTGCAGGAGGCTGGTGGATAGGGTTAGGCAGTCAAAGGGTTAAGCAAAAATAACAGAAACAGTTACTAGCCCTGGGTAATGTTGTACAATAGAATACGAAAATAATTGGAGCTAATTTCACGCACTTTTACGGGTGTTTTCGGTTCTGCTCGATGTAAAGAGACGTAAGACACCCTTACCTACTCACTTTGACCAGTCCTTCCCCACAAACATGCACAAAGTATCCCTGAATGACTGGCGACCACAGCTCCAGCAGTCACCTGCACGCCATTTTGGTTGCTGATCACATGGGCACAACGTCATCACTAGTGGGGAGTTATTGTCTATAAATAGTAACATCAACCACGTGTGTCAGTGCAATCACCGACCTAAAATATGTGTGCAGTGCAACACTTGTTTACCCCTTCGGTTACCTCGCGTTTTTTGGCTTTTTCCGCGTTTTTTTCGGCATTTTCCGGAGTTTACTGGTCTCGATCTAGATGTAAACATTACCACGTGTTTCCTATTTTCGGTTTCAAATAAAAACACACAAACAGTGATGACGTTTTCACCCACGTCACCCACGTGATCAGGGTTATGGTCGCCAGTCATTCAGGGATATTTAATGCATGTTTGTGGGGAAGGACTGGTCAAAGCGAGTAGGTAAGGGTGTCTTACGTCTCTTTACATCGAAGGTAAGGGTGTCTTACGTCTCTTTACATCGAGCAGAACCGAAAACACCCGTAAAAGTGCGTGAAATTAGCTCCAATTATTTTCGTATTCTATTGTACAACATTACCCTAGCCCTGATATGACACTACGCAAGTCGGCTGGGCTTTTAAACAAAAAATAACAATAATAACAATAAGAATTTTTAGGACTTACTTGATTCAGCCATGTTGGTTGACATCCGTACAACTCGCACACAGATACGAAACTACCTCCTGTCCCGTCAGTTGTGTCGTTCCGAGACTTGTTCAGTGTGTGTGTGTGTGTGTGTGAGACTCTGTTTTGATATTATTTTTGTGCGGTGGAGGAGGGAGACGGGAAGGTGTTGGTGGTGGTTGTGGTTGTGGTGGGTGGTGGTGGGTGGGTGTTGATGTAATTAGAAACGCTGTGCGTTTTCTTAGTTTTTAAATCGTCAATAAAGAAAGGGACTACTTCCTACCCACTGAGAGGAGTGTGTTGCTGTGTTGTTGTGTGGTGGTGTGTGTGTGTGTGGTGTGTGTGCTGGTTGTGGTGTGTAGTGGTGTGTGTTGTGTGTGTTGTTGTGTGTGTGTGTGGTGTGTGTGTGTGTGTGTGTGTGTGTGTGTGTTGTGTGTGTTGTGTGTGTTTGTTGGTGTGTTGTGTGTTGTTGTGTGTGTTTGTGTGTGTTTTGTTGTGTGTGTGTGTGTGTGTGTTTGTGTGTGTTGTGTGTGTTGTGTATGTGTTGTGTTCATGTGGTGTGTGATGTGTGTGGTGATGTGTGTGTTGTTGTGTGTGTATGTGTGTGTGTTGTGTGTGTTGTGTGTGTATGTAGTGTGTGTGTGTGTTGTGTTTGTGTGGTTGTGTTGTGTGTTTGTTTTTGTGTGTGTGGCGTGGTGTGTTTGTGGTGTTTGTGAGTGTTTGCGCGTGTGTGTTTGTGTGTCTGTCTCTCTGTTTGTCCGTTTGTCTGTCTATGTGTCTGTGATAAAATCTCGATAAAAAAAGGAGACTATTTCATGTCCACTAGAGAGGTGTGTGTGTGCGTGGTGTGTGGCACGCGCGTGTGCGTGTGAGTTGTGTGTGTGTGTGTGTACGTGCATGTGTTTGTGTATGTTTATGTGTCTGCTGTCTGTCTCTCTGTTTGCCTGCCTATGAGTCTGTGACAAAAAGGGGTATTGGAGAAAATTGTGTGTGCGTGCATGTGTGCGTGCGTGTGTATTTGTGTATCTGTCTGTTTCTCTGTGTCTGTCTGTCTGTCTGTGAGTTCTGAGACAAACAAAAAAAAAACGGTGTCGGCAAAATGTTCGCAAGTCTTGCGATGAAACGACCAGATTTACGTGAGGGTTTTCTTTTTTTTTTTTTTTTTTTTTTTTTTTCTTTCCTATGAGATGCGCGAGCATAAGTTTGCCAAGTCATTGTGCCAAGGTCAAGGTCACAAGGCCCAACTGTTGTGTATTAATTTTAGGAAGTTCCCTCGTAAACGGGCAAACATATCGAAGCGTGCGTACAGAACTATGGAGTGGGGTGAGGTGGTAGGTATCGCAGGGGCGTGAAGCGAGGTGGTTTGGCTTGGTGTAGTTTGTTTCGGTTTTTTTTTCTTGTTTTGTCTGACCATGAATATGAGCAAACGGCACAACCTTGAGACAGGTTGATAAATTTAAATTTAATCTGGGAACGATCATCTCACCAGACGGCAGATGCACATCAGAAACAACATTAGTGCATGTGTGCCAGTGAAGTTAACTATTTTTGTGCATGTGTTCCAGTGAAGTTAACCATGTTAGTGCATGCGTACCTGTGGAGTTAACCATATTAGTGCATGCATTCCAGTGAAGCTAACCATTTTAGTGCACACCTACCAGTGAAGCTAACCGTTTTAGTGCACACCTACCAGTGAAGTTAATCATTTTAGTGCACACCTACCAGTGAAGCTAACCTTTTAGTGCACACCTACCAGTGAAGTTAATCATTTTAGTGCACACCTACCAGTGAAGCTAACCGTTTTAGTGCACACCTACCAGTGAAGTTAATCATTTTAGTGCACACCTACCAGTGAAGTTAACCATTTTAGTGCACACCTACCAGTGAAGTTAACCATTTTAGTGCACATCTACCAGTGAAGTTAACCATTTTAGTGCACACCTACCAGTGAAGTTAATCATTTTAGTGCACACCTACCAGTGAAGTTAACCATTTTAGTGCACACCTACCAGTGAAGTTAACCATTTTAGTGCACACCTACCAGTGAAGTTAACCATTTTAGTGCACACCTACCAGTGAAGTTAATCCATTTTAGTGCACACCTACCAGTGAAGTTAATCATTTTAGTGCACACCTACCAGTGAAGTTAACCATTTTAGTGCACACCTACCAGTGAAGTTAATCATTTTAGTGCACACCTACCAGTGAAGTTAACATTTTAGTGCACACCTACCAGTGAAGTTAACATTTTAGTGCACACCTACCAGTGAAGTTAATCATTTTAGTGCACACCTACCAGTGAAGTTAACCATTTTAGTGCACACCTACCAGTGAAGTTAATCATTTTTTAGAGTGCATAGTTAACCATTTTAGAGTATGTGTGCCAGTAAAGTTAACTATTTTAGTGCATGCGTACAGTGAAGTTAACTATTTTATGCATGCATGCCAGTGAAGTTAACCATTTCAGAGCATACATGACTAGGCCTACCACAATTTTAATTGTGAGACTGGAGGCTGTGATATCATATGATCATATGTGACGTTTTCTTCATGAATGGTGTCTTCGTTCTGTTTGACAGCGAAACCCCATCCAGATTTGTTACTGGTGACTGAGCCATCTGTAGATATAATACATTACAAGTTTATACTGAGTAGCTAGTTGTGTTTTGGTTCAGACCTTTAATTTACTTATTTGTTTTATTTATCTGTTCTTTTCTTTGAAGATAAGACACACAGATGTACATGTCATTTCCATGTAACCAACATTGTTCCAGTGACAGACTGATACAATACTAGTATGAATAAAATAAAACATAGTCTTGGTAGGGCCTCAGGACCTGGCCAGCTCACGGGTTTATGCGCATATGGCTTGGCCATGCTCACCATACACATGGCCCTGCGACGTTAGTGCATATGGAATTCATTCCGAGCTCGGAGACGTCGTCTTGAGAAACTGAAACTGAAATTAAACATGATGATGATGATAACAGTAATGATAATGATGATAATATATGATAATTTACATATAAACAAATATGAAAATATACATAAGAGCTCTACAAATTAATACATTAAATTGAAGCAAACGAACGACAGATAACTACATCCCTTGGCATTTGTTCGTAGTTTCCATTTCGCTTTTGCCTTTACCACACACACACACACCACACCACACACACACACACACACACACACACACACACACCTACACACACACACACGCACACACACCTACCACACACACACACCATACACACACACACACACACACCACCACACACACTACACACACACACACACACACACACACCACACACCACACCACACACACACACACACACACACACACACAACACAACACACACACACACACACACACCACACCCCACACACGCACACACATACACAACACACACCACACACACACACACACACACACACACCACACACACACACACACACACACACACACACACACACACACACACACCACACACACACACACACCACACACACACACACACACACACACACACACACACACACACACACACACACACACACACACACACACACACAACACACACACACACCACACAACACACACACACACACACACACACAAACACACACACACACACACACACACCCACACACTACACACGCACACACACCACATACACACACACACCACACACACACACACACACACACACACACACACACACACACACCCCACACACACACACACACACACACACACACACACACACACACACACACACACACACACACACACGTACTAACGCATACTTGTAATGTAGAAAATTAACTGATTCCTTTGAAAAAAAAAAGAAGAAGAAGGCAAAGAAGTTAAATAACAAAAGAAAATTGAAATAGAAAATACACAAAATGAACAAAAAACAGTCCCAAAAATTTATATATTATGTATAACAACCAACCCCACCAAGAATAACATAATAAACAGAACCTAACTTTGTAGTTATTACGATCTCTGCTCTTTCATTAACCCTTTGACTCCTGCACCTTATCCACAAACTGCAAAGGTTAAGTTTTTGTTTTGCTAGCATGGTTGACAATGAAGAAGCTGGTGGACAGGGTGGGGGAGTCAAAGGGTTAAGTTTTTGTTTTGCTAGCATGGTTGACAAGCAAGAAGCTGGTGGACAGGGTGAGGGAGTCAAAGGGTTAAGTTTTTGCTTTGCTAGCATGGTTGACAATGCAGGATGCTGGTGGACAGGATGGCGGAGTCAAAGGGTTAAACAGCTGTTAATTGTGAGAAATCCAGACAGGTTTGATGTTACGTAAAATCCATGCAGAACAAGGGATAGATTCGTATGGAGGGCCATGATCCCAACGCCATGCGGCAGGGCACTTGATGATGATGATGATGGCAATCCTGCTTCTGAAAGAGCCAGCCCAAAACTTATTGTGGTCTCAAAGAAATAAGAGGGAAGCAGGGAGAATTTTTATAATATAACCTGAGCTTACTGTTTTTGTACTTTGTATCTGCTTCTATGCTAGCTGAATGGGTAGCGCAAACTGTGTGTGTGTGTGAGTGTGTGTATGTGTGTGTCATGTCTGCTGTTTCGTTTCAGATTTTCCTGCGTTGTTGTGTTGTTGTTGTTGTTGTGTATGTGTGTGTGTGTGTGCGTGTGTTGTTGTGTGTGCGTGTGTGTAAAAAAAAAAACAAAACTATCACGTCACATATTAACTAAGCAACATAACTCTTGAGAGTCACGGAGTTATCTCCCATGTAGAATTTCTTACGTCCAACACAGTTTGCGCTACCCTTGAGCTTGCAATTCTGTGCCTTGTGGCTGCGTCTATGCTAGTGAATGGGTAGCGCAAACTGTGTTGGATTTGAACTGTTCTACATGGGAGATAACTCGGGGACTCTCAAGAGTTATGTTGCTTAATATTTAAAATTCTTCCTGTTCCCTCTTATTTCCTATCACGTCACATTTTGACGTCAAATTTCAAATCATTGACGTCACACTATCTTTTTTCTAGAACCTCGTAACTCACATTCTCAAGACAAAACCAGAACTTGTTCCTGTTGCCAGAATACAATCGACCCTCCAATCATAAAACAAGATAATCATGATACTGGGTGTCTCGATGTCAGTTGAAAACTTCAAAGACACGAGCACGACGAACCGTCTTCAAAGTGCAAAGAATCCCTCGAACCTGTTTCACAAGAACTCCAGAAAAAGAATTCCGTTCTTCAATATTCGAAACAAGCCTCTGGAATCAAATGGTAAAAAAGCTTCAAGTTTTCGAAGTGGATTAGGTTTGGTCTGTCTTTGTTTGCCAAGAAGAAAAAAAGATCCACAATTTTCTGGCCGTGAGTAAAGACAACGAAGATTGCAGTGTTTATAAATTTCAGTCACCATCGATTGGAAAGCGCCTAGGTGTAATAAACCTCGAGGTCGTAGACATAAACGGGAATCTACGCCGCCAGGATTGAGAAGGGTGAGTATAGTAGAGTAGTAGTAGTAATAGTAGTAGTAGTGTTTGTAAAAGTTGTAGTAGTAGTAGCAGTAGTGGTGTTTGTAAAAGTTGTGAGCAGTAGTAGTGTTTGTAAAAGTTGTAGTAGTAGCAGTAGTAATAGAAGTAGTAGTAGAAGTAGGCCTAGTATTAGTAGTGGGAGTAGTAGTAGCAGTAATAGCAGCAGTAGTAGTTGTAGCAGTCAGCAGTAGTAGTAGCAGAAGTAGTAGTAAAAGCAGGCCTAATGGTAGTAGTAGAAGTAGTAGTGATAGTACTAAAAGTAGTGGCAGTATAGTAGTAGTAGTAGTAGCAGCAACAGTAGCAGTAGTAGTAGTAGTAGTAGAAGTAGTAACAGCAGTATAGTAGAAGTAGTAGTATACTAGATATAGAATAGTAGAAAGTAGTAGTAGTAGTAGCAACAGCAGTAGTAGTAGTGGTAGCAGCAGCAGCAGTAGTAGTAGTAGTAGTTGTGATAATGAGGAAACGAGGATAGCCTTAAAGTTGAGTTCCCTTGTTTATTCTAGGAAGTGTCACCCATAATAATGACGTCATCGCTGATAATCGTCATTTCCCCTTCGTTGATCTGGTGGTTGCCAAATAATCTTCCGAAAAGGAGCGACTTTAATCGTATCCTTTTTTGAGGCAACATTTCAGGTAAATGTATAGTATTTTATCGATAAATAAATGGAATAATAATAATATAATATAATAATATAATATACAATATTTTATATAGTGCAAAATCTTGATAAAATCAAATCTAAGCGCTAAAACAGACACACACGCACGCACGCACGCACGCACACACACACACGCACGCACGCACGCATCACGCACACACACACACACACACGCACACGCACACGCACACGCACACGCACACGGCTATAAATGGGGAGAAAGAATAAAAGCAATGGAAAATTATAGAGAGCATATTATATACAATTATATATTACAATGTGATTCCCCTCCGAGTGGAGACAGGCTGCAGAGGGGATTGAGTGAGGTCAGGATTTTATGCAGAGGAGAAAAGGTGAGTTTTGAGAGCAGACTTGAAGGAGACAAAAGTAGGTTGCTGACGGACTGAGAGAGGAAGTTTGTTCCAGGAAAGTGGACCAGAAACAGAGAAGGCTCGTGGACCATAGGTATTGAGCTTAGTGCGTGGAAAGCGAAAAGTCAGAGGATCGGAGGCAGAGCGGAGGGTACGTGAGGGAACATAGATCTCAAGTAGGCTTGACAGGTAATCGGGGGCTGCGTTATTGAGGCTTTTGTAGCACATGGTGTCTAGTTTGTACTGTATGCGCTTTGATACAGGGAGCCAGTGAAGTTGTGCCAGGAGAGGAGATATGCGGTCAGCTTTTTTCTTTTTTAGTACAAGGCGTGCAGCATTGTTTTGAATGCGCTGCAGGATGTGAATGGTGGAGGCAGGAAGACCAGACAGAGTGAATTGCAATAGTCAATGCGAGACATTATGAAGGAGAGAACGAGTTTTGCAGTTGTTTCGACAGAGAGATACTTCCTGATCAGGCTTATACGATGGAGGTGATAGTAGCAAGATCTGGCAGTTTGAGAGACAAAGTTGTTCATGGAAAGGGTAGAGTCAATGCAGACACCAAGGTTTTTAGCTGAATCAGAAATTGGGACTGATGTGTTACATAATGGGAGAGAAAGAGGAGGCAGCTGAGAAAGTTTCTGACGGGTGCCACTGAGGATAGAATCTATAAATAGTTAAGATTAGGAATCATTGCGATGATCGTTGTTATGTAAATATCAATCAGCTCCAAGGCAGCGATCACCACAATCTAAATTTCTAACATCTAGATCTAAATACATTTTGTCGTAGATCACA
The DNA here is from genome assembly GCA_030674185.1 of Monoplex corrugatus. NCBI lineage: Eukaryota > Metazoa > Mollusca > Gastropoda > Littorinimorpha > Ranellidae > Monoplex > Monoplex corrugatus. The sequence continues at coordinate 11,137,483 of JAPXFY010000033.1, forward strand.
AAATATCGAGTTTCATAAAAAAAAAAAACATAAATAGATGAATGGTTTAGAATTATTTCATAAATATTTTGAAGTAGTGACGACCACTGCCATGGCTGTTGCCCTGGAATAAGCCATTCTGTTGATTTGTCGCCATGGCAGTGTGTACGTCGTTGTCAAAGAAATTGCTGGGTGCCTCAAATATAAGCAGATCCTCTTAGGTCCTCGAGGAGATGAGATGATGATGAACGATTAAATCGTTGAGACGTCCGATCCACCGGTTGCCTGCTTTGAGTCTGGAATGTGTGATGCATTGAGTCTGTCAACTTAGTACTGCTTCTCCGAATTCATAGGGTTCACAAGACCCACCTCATCTGCGCCCCGCAACATAGTAATAGCAGTAACAGTAGTAGCAGCAGTAGTAGTATTAGTAGTAGAAGTAGTAGTAGCAGTAGCTGCAGCAGTAGTAGAAGTAGTAGTCGTAGTAGCAGCAGCAGTAGTAGTAATAGTAGTAGAAGTAGCAGCAGCAGTAGTAGTAATAGTAGTAGAAGTAGCAGCAGCAGTAGTAGTAATAGTAGTAGAAGTAGCAGTAGTAGTAATAGTAATAGAAGTAGCAGCAGCAGTAGTAGTAATAGTAGTAGAAGTAGCAGCAGCAGTAGTAGTAATAGTAGTAGAAGTAGCAGCAGCAGTAGTAGTAGTAGAAGTAGCAGCAGCAGTAGTAGTAGTAGTAGTAGTAGAAGTAGCAGCAGCAGTAGTAGTAATAGTAGTAGAAGTAGCAGCAGCAGTAGTAGTAATTAGTAGTAGAAGTAGCAGCAGCAGTAGTAGTAATAGTAGTAGAAGTAGCAGCAGCAGTAGTAGTAATAGTAGTAGAAGTAGCAGCAGCAGTAGTAGTAATAGTAGTAGAAGTAGCAGCAGCAGCAGCAACAACAACAATAGTTGTAGATACAGAGCAATAATTGTAGAAACAGTAATAGATGTGAGCAGTATTGGGAATGATATAATGTCATTATTGATCTGTGTCTGTATGCATGTTTGTGTAAGCGTGTGCACATATATGCACGTAGGAACGCAGGCACATGTGAGTATGAGCACGCGTGCATGCCTGTATGTGTGTGTATGTGCCGAGCGCATTCGTACATAAACACATGTATGCGTGCATGATTGTGTATATGTGTCCGCTTTCTTTTCGCACATGTGCGTGTGTATGTGCGTGTGTATGTGCGTGTGCCTGCATGCCGATTTATATGTATTTCTCTGTGTGTGTGTGTGTGTGTGTGTGTGTGTGTGTGTGTGTGTGTGTGTGTGTGTGTGTGTGGTGTTACACGTCTGTGTGTATGTGTGTGTGCTGGTATGTGTCTGTATGTGTATTTTTTTCTCTCTCTCTCTCTTCCTCTGCGTGCGAATGTGTGTGTGTGTGTGCTTGTGTGAATAGGCATTTATATATGTGTACTTACGAACACATGTATGCATACATGTGTGGTAATGTACGCTTGTTCATGCACATAATGTGTGTGTGTATGCACGCGCACATGCATTCATGCACGCGTGTATGTGTGTGTGTGCACAGATACGAGTGCGGACAGTACCAGGGTTGTATGGAACTGTCAATTACCGCACACAGTTGGTGCCAGCCCCACCCCAATGTCTGTACCGTTACGCCACACCTCTGTGCAGTAGGTGGTTGTTTAGTTCGGTTTTTGTCCCCGTCTTCTTCCTGTGTCTTTTCGTGTTTGTATCCAATAATGGCCTAATGTGGCAATTCTGGAAGAACAGTTCTGTGGAAACCACATCCTTCATCCAGACCACCAGGCTGGCCTTTTGAGGGGTGACTGTCCTTGAACGCTGAAAGAATGCAGTCCAGTTTTCACTTGATTGTGAGTGATGGTCAGCCTGGGCGCTTGCCTCCAAAGGACGAAAGTTAAGTGAGATACAGTGTCTTGCATGCCCTTGCAAAGCTGAGCATAACTATTTGAAAAAAAAAATACATGTTTGAATGTCTGACTGGCAGGTTGACTCCGGCCTACTAACATACTTGCTCTGTCCGTCTGTCTGTCCGTCCGTCCGTCTGTCTGTCTGTCTGTCCGTCAGTCTGTCTGTCTGTCTGTTTCTATCTGTCTGTCTGTCTCTCTGTCTCTCTGTTTCTATCTGTCTGTCTGTCTGTGTGTCTGTCTCTCTCTCTTTCTCTCTCTCTCTGTCTCTCGCTCTCCTCCCTCCCTCCCTCTCTCCCTCCATTCCTCTCTCTCTCTCTCCTCTGTCTGTCTGTCTGCCTGCCTCTCTCTCTCTCTCTCTCTTCTTCCTCCCCCTCCCTGTGTGTGTGTGTGTGTGTGTGTGTGTGTGTGTGTGTGTGTTTCTCTCACCCAGTATGGTGTATGGTGTATGGTGTATGTGTGTGTGTGTGTGTGTGTGTGTGTGTGTTTCTCTCTCCCTGTATAGTGTATGTGTGTGTGTGTGTGTGTGTGTGTGTGTGTGTGTGTGTGTGTGTGTGTGTGTGTGTGTGTTTCTCTCTCTCCTGTATGGTGTATGTGTGTGTGTGTGCGTGTGTCTGTGTGTGTGTGTTTCTCTCTCCCTGTATGGTGTATATATATATATATATATACAGTATATATATATATATATATATATATATATATATATATATGTATGTGTGTGTGTGTGTGTGTGTGTGTTTCTCTCTCCCTGTGTGGTGTATGTGTGTGTGTGTGTGTGTGTGTGTGTGGTGTTTCTCTCTCCCTGTATGGTGTGTGTGTGTTTCTCTCTCTTTGTATGGTGTATGTGTGTGTGCGCACGCGAGCACGCGTGTGTGTCTCTGTCTCTCCACCTTTCTCTCTCTCTCTCTTTCCCCCTCTCTTTCTCTTTCTTTCTCTCTCTCTCTCTGTCTCTGTCCCTCTCTCTGTCTGTCTGTCTCTCTCTCTCTCTCTCTTTCTCTCTCTGTCTGTCTGTCTGACTGTTTTAAACAATGATTTCAGCTACCTAACCCATGTTCCTTCTTTAAGACTGTATGCAGACTGAGTGAATCTTGGCCACATAAGCAATTATGATTCTATCGCGGGAAGGTTATTTGGGTGGAGTCATATGTAACAGGAAGGTGAATTGGGGATGTTTATAGAGGAGTTGTTTCTCTACTTAGAAGCCTTACACACACAACAAGGAAGGAGAGTGACGAGAAGAAATGCACTAATCACACTAGACATGATTCTCATAAGCAGTCCACACATAGATTAATAACTACGACGTATTTATTTAAGCAGTCAACTTCAGCATAAACGTGTTTCACCAATCCTACTGTCCTGGGTCCTAATATTCCTAAAATCCTAAGATGCACTACAAATCATCAGAACTTGCGTATCACTAGAATGCCGAACACTTTCTTATGTCCTACTCTACTCTTTGCTTTGTGGAAAATCAAACATACTACCTACTTCTATCCCTACCCTAACTAAAGTATAAAATAAGACGTGGGATTACATACCTCTAAGATAGGTTGGAAGGTCTCTGGCTGGGTGGTAATCGAATGGGTGAATTCTTATAGTGATTGACTTTCTGGCTTTTATACAGTGCGTTTCTGTTGTTTCTGTCACCAACCTTCCCATCTGTCTTTCATTGGACATCGAAATTTGAATAACCATGCAATCTTTGGCACCTGGCGGCCCTGGCTGTTATTCAACCCTCGGAACTTTTCGCTTGGACGTTGGTATTTGCTGAAACCTTTTGTGTACTAGATAACCTACCCTCTATAGTTGGATAAGACCAATGTCAGCGTTAGATCCTGCTCGGTGGAAAATGTTGAGTAACCAGTTAATTCATGGATGGCGTGCTCTTCATTACGCAAACCTTACTTACCCGTCTAACAATACGGTCTGAGGGCCGTCTAACAATACGGTCTGACAGGGACCCTGTGATAGTATGTCCCCTCCCCCGCAAAAAATGTCCTCATTTTTTTTTTTTTTTGTAACAGTATAGGGGGAATGGGAACGTAATGAAATAAGGTACAATGCAACACATATTCTCGTACATGATTGACAGGCGATAGGAAGGTTTGGGAATAAGGGAATTTATCAAAGAAGATTTATGGGAAATGGGATGAATCCGAACACCCATGTGCATGCTGGCGGCAGCACTGTAGCAGCCGGGCTGGGCAGGTCAGTTTCAGGAAGATGTCATTCACCAGTTGTGGTAGGCAAAGTTCGGTTTACACAGTCAAGACTCTCACACGTGTACATATGTCGTATTTGCACCTCGAGAAACACCATGCACACATAGTTCATGTCTATATGACGTATGCAGAAGGACGTCCAAAGAAACGTGAATGAGGGAGGTGAACAGGTTTTTCAGCAAGCAGTCAGGCTGAAGACAAAGAAGAACGCAGACTGCCTGATGATGGAAGACGTGAAGTTGGCGATACATGTGGCAAAGAAATGTGTCTCGTATGCAAACTGTGGATGAAGCGGTGAATACCACAGTGAAGATGAAGGTGTGTGAAAGGAGTCCACTTACGTTGGAGTCAAATGAAGGATGGCTTCAGTTATTGAGCTGAGATGACTGGAGCAGAGACCAGCCGCAGGACACTGGAATGATGAGCAGAAGTAGTTGCGTGGAATCCTCCCAATATTAAAGACCATTAGCTTCTTGCACAATGTGTTCTGATTCATGGGACTTTTAGGGAACGGGATGGGAAAACATAGCGTTCAAATAAAGCAATCGCTTGTCATCCATGTCAAGAATAAGTTGACTTGGCAATGTATATGAAAAGAAACCACAACTACAATATAACTGAAGTTTTCTGTTGTAGCATACAAAGTCATACTATGTCGTACTATGGAATAAAGATATGTAACGCATAGAAGAAGATGTAAAAGAAAGCATGACATGAAAAGGGCAAAATAAGAATACAACGAAAATGCTATTCCAAAAAAAAAACATTGTAGCTTGAAAACACAATGCATGTATGGAGGAATATGTCCTGGAAACACGAGATGCACACAGAAATGTAGGTTGAAAAAGAACCTTAATCATGTAAATGACCAATACCTGAAAACCACATCATACATGTAAGCAGCCATAATAATCATTTCAGAAGAATGAATGACATGCAGCAATAGATCATTGACAGGCTGATACTTGATATCCTTACAAGATTGCAAGACAAGCAGTGGTAAGCTGCACTGCACTATGAAGTAATTATGACAATTTAAAGTCATTGCAAGGAAGTGAAAAGCTTTCATCAAAGAGAAGTGCCACATTAACTATCAACAGAAGCACGAATACACATTGTTGAGTCTCATGAATAAACAAGGGCGAAGAAGTGAGTGCACTTGTAGCACGTATAATGTTCATCACACAGGAAGAAGCTGTGACTCAATGTTTCATGTTGCCAATGTTCCTTTTGCAAATTGTGAAGATCATCAGAAATGGTATACACACAATAATTAGCTTATAGCAGTTGAATACATATGTTCGAAGCATCTTGGGGAAAAAAATGAAGTAACCTAAGGTGGCATGTGTCCTTGGTACGGGATAGGGTATAAGAAGTCTTGCAAACTTGTAACAAAGCTCAAATGAGGTTCATCATACCAATTGGTTTTAATCGCATATAATTACATGATCAGCAAATGAATGATAATGAAATAGAACATGTTGGTCTCATGAAGTAAAAATTCAAAATCGACTGAACAATGTTATAATCGTTAGTAGGGTTAGTACGGTTAGGAAACAACATTCTACACGTGTGTTGTTGTACACAGTAGACACCAGTGTAGTTCTCAGAAGCATAAGAAAAAACACATGGAGACAACAATGATATGGTGCCGTATGACGTGAAATAACATGAACTGATACCTTGGATAAAAGATAACACGATGCGATACGAAATGATACAAGATGATGCTGTATGATTAGATTATAACATACGACACGTACTGATACCAGAGGATGAGAGGACAACATATGATACGCAATGATAAAAATGATACCCAGTGATACGCACTGATATGCCATGATACACAATGATACACGATGATACACGATGATACACGATGATACCCGGGGTTGCATGGAAACAATGATACACGATGATACACAATGATACACGATGATACACAATGATACACGATGATACACAATGATACACAATGATACACAATGATACACAATGATACACAATGATACACAATGATACACGATGATACACGATGATACACGATGATACACAATGATACACGATGATACACAATGATACACAACGATACACAATGATACACGATGATACACGATGATACCCGGGGTTGCATGGAAACAATGAGTAGATTCAAAATGTGCAGATGACCGTTTTATGAATGTAGGATTGAGGAGCGCAGATGAACGCAGGGTACGTAGTATGGAGATGAACGCTTATGAGCATAGGAATGAAATTATGTACCGAAATACGAAAGGATGTGCATAAAATCAATGAGCTCTAGAGCGCGAGCAGTCTTCCTGAGGACGGTGTGGCTATAGTAACGACTGTGTAACGTAACGAATGAAGACGGACGCAAGGAGGGAAGGTACGGGCAGTAGGGCACTGGCTCTTGCAATGGGTTTCCATCGCGATATTGCTCAGAACGGTAGGGAAACGTTGAAAATACCATGTAACGGTTGATTAAATATCTCGGATTATTTAATCATGAACAATGGACGGTCCGGATTTAAAGGCGGTAAGAACGATAGGACCAGTGAAATGATTGATAGCCGTCATGTAACCGAACATTAACATTTGGAGTCAGACCGTGATGGTTCCTGTATTGTGAAGAATATTTGCCTGCAACAAAACAAACACATTAGTACCACAACATACACAACACAAATAAGAAGGTAGGTCCGTAGACAGTATTATTGCTAGTATCATACATCCTGCTCTATAGATTGAATCACTGCTATTGATATGGATGATATGATCCATGTAATTTGCTATGAATCAGTACTTCACCTTGAAAATCGAGAGACTGTCATTGGCAACTAAGGGAACACAATAGTATCGAAACGTACACAACAAAACGAAGACGCAGAATCAAAAGTGACATGCAATGCTCATTATCAAGACAAGTATCTAAGGTACTGTGACAATCCTAAGAAGACTGTTGGTCATTATAGGAAGATATTTTAGTAGACACACTGAACTGGTTCGTAATTTCTGGACACAAGGGAAGCATGGTTTTGCATTAAATGTCAGTTCCTCAATAACGATTAAGCAATGTGGCATCTAACATATTTCAACCAGGCTACATGTGCTTCGTGTGAATTGATAAACCCTCTGTAGAATAGACATATGCACTGTTGGGTCCTCAAGCACGGCACCCAGTAATAAATGTCTCACAATACACACGATGAAGTAGAAGTAGGGTTCCAGCCCTATGACATATGTCGTACAATGTGCGCATTCAAGTAGAAATGAAGTAAGATCAGTGCCATCCGTATCTGGCCGTCTGACGTATATATACAACTCACCATGAAGTAGAAGTAGGGTTCAGCCCTGTGACACATGTCGTTCAATGTGCGCCATCAAGTAGAAATGAAGTAAGATCAGTGCCATCCGTATCTGGCCGTCTGACGTATATACAACTCACCACTGGAGTAGAAGTAGGGTTTCAGCCCTATGACATATGTCGTACAATGTGCGCAATCAAGTAGAAATGAAGTAAGATCAGTGCCATCCGTATCTGGCCGTCTGACGTATATATACAACTCACCATGAAGTAGAAGTAGGGTTCAGCCCTGTGACACATGTCGTTCAATGTGCGCCATCAAGTAGAAATGAAGTAAGATCAGGGCCATCCGTATCTGGCCGTCTGACGTATATACAACTCACCACTGGAGTAGAAGTAGGGTTTCAGCCTATGACATATGTCGTACAATGTGCGCAATCAAGTAGAAATGAAGTAAGATCAGTGCCATCCGTATCTGGCCGTCTGACGTATATACAACTCACCACTGGAGTAGAAGTAGGGTTTCAGCCCTATGACATATGTCGTACAATGTGCGCATTCAAGTAGAAATGAAGTAAGATCAGGGCCATCCGTATCTGGCCGTCTGACGTATATATACAAAACTCACCACTGGAGTAGAAGTAGGGTTTCAGCCCTCTGACATATGTCGTAGGAAAACACATGAAATGGAAGACGAGGCAATACTCGGAGCTGCCAGCGCTTGACTCTTCATTGTTTTGCCACATAGTACGAAGCACAAATGTAGCATGAGCGGTAGGTAAGATGCTAGTATGTGGCACTGATGCACGAGAACCATGTTAGAAAAACCAGTGTAAATACGAAGCAATGTGTCATTATGTATCAGTAAGCGTACTGAGGCAAGTAAACCGCATATCAGTGGTAGCGCATATGATGTGCGATATGTAACCAAACAACATGACCAATAGAATACAAAACCACATAGGGATCGGCATTAGAAACTGAACTGTAAGAAATTGCGAGAAGTAAGTCTGTGCATGAACTGATGGACTTGGGAAAAGATGCGTACGTATGACTTGCGAGAATGAAAAGAAGAGCACTGCACACCTCGGTCGAGTTATATAAAACAATTAATTACGCATTGAACAGCGAAAAGATATACATGGACTGACGGAATGACGGACCTGACATTGTAACTCGAAAGTCAAAAAGAACCATTAGGATCAATTGCATAGCAACTGCAATGTGTAGACTGTTCCGAGTAATCAGATGACGTGTACACAAGACAAACTAGGCAGGCAAATGGTTGAACATACACATAATCAGACGTATCAGGAGCACAACGCTCAGTTAGAATACAGAAATGTTGGACAAAGCACGGACAATAAACAAGAATACAATGTCGTTGTATAGGGAGGGAAGTAACGATTGTTTAAAATACTGGACATCTGAGGAATGGCCGCGAATTCTCTGTTACACTGACTTGAAGAGACGGGAGAGCGATAACTATGATATAATAATAGGCTGTTCCCATTGTAGTCTATCCGCCGTAGCAGAAGTAACGGGGCGGCCGGCGGCCCGGCGGCCGAGAGAACGGGAGAAGGCGAGTGAGACCATCTCAATGAGCACTGGCTAATTGCCCCATTGAAAAGTGACGAACTCGAGCCACATCAATCATGGTCAAGTGACTCAACGCCTGTGTGTGGACACACATTGACCGTACGGGTCAGAGTATTGCGTGTGTCGTACCCTCCACTCCAGTTACAGAGACAAGGGCGGGAGGGTGGGGACGGAGGGATGGAGGGGGAGCAGTAGGCGTAACACGCTATGGTGAAGGTAGGCCCTAACTTGAAGATAGGCTCGCTGTATTGAAGACGAGCAACAAAATCTACCGCACTCTGTAACATGGTTGTTTCGCTTTACCAACGAAATATTATCCAGGAGACATCTGGTAACTTGCTTCAACATTATATGGATGTATAAAGGCGTCAACCAACCTACGAGAAATGACTCAGTACAGAAGTGAACATAGATGATGAACTCACTATGCAGCTAATCTACGTGCTGCTTCACTATTTATATCTATATTAACTCTGATCAGGCAGTAGGCTTACGCTTGGCTATCAACATAATATGCTGAGTGGCAGTGCCGAAAGTTGAATGCCGAACACTAACACCTCTAGGTGCACGGCTATCTTTGACTTACACTCCAACTTTCACTAAGATTCTATCTAGAATTTTTTTGAATGGGGAATACTCGAAGGCTGCGATTTTGAGGTAAAGGGGAAAGGCTGCATCTGCACCATGTATCGCAGGAAGGATTGTTGTGTTTCCTCTTGTATCGCAAGAAGGATATCGCGAGAAGAATATTTGGGTGTGTCCTCTATAACAGGTAGGTGTATCGCGGGAAGGTTGTTTGGGTATCGCGGGAAGAATTGTTGGGTGGTGTCATATGTAACAGGAAGGTGAATTGGGGATGTTTATAGAGGAGTTGTTTCTCTACTTAGAAGCCTCACACACACAACAAGGAAGGAGAGTGATGAGAAGAAATGCACTAACCACACTAGACATGATTCTCATAAGCAGTCCACACATAGATTAATAACTACGACGTATTTATTTAAGCAGTCAACTTCAGCATAAACGTGTTTCACCAATCCTACTGTCCTGGGTCCTAATATTCCTAAAATCCTAAGATGCACTACAAATCATCAGAACTTGCATATCACTAGAATGCCGAACACTTTCTTATGTCCTACTCTACTCTTTGCTTTGTGGAAAATCAAACATACTACCTACTTCTATCCCTACCCTAACTAAAGTATAAAATAAGATGTGGGATTACATACCTCTAAGATAGGTTGGAAGGTCTCTGGCTGGGTGGCAATCGAATGGGTCTATTCTTATAGTGATTGACTTTCTGGCTTTTATACAGTGCGTTTCTGTTGTTTCTGTCACCAACCTTCCCATCTGTCTTTCATTGGACATCGAAATTTGAATAACTAACCTGTCTTTCATTGGACATCGAAATTTGAATAACTAACCTGTCTTTCATTGGACATCGAAATTTGAATAACTAACCTGTCTTTCATTGGACATCGAAATTTGAATAACTAATCTGTCTTTCATTGGACATCGAAATTTGAATAACTAACCTGTCTTTCATTGGACATCGAAATTTGAATAACCATGCAATCTTTGGCACCTGGCGGCCCTGGCTGTTATTGAACCCTCGGAACTTTTCGCTTGGACGTTGGTATTTGCTGAAACCTTTTGTGTACTAGATAACCTACCCTCTATAGTTGGATAAGACCAATGTGAGCGTTAGATCCTGCTCGGTGGAAAATGTTGAGTAACCAGTTAATTCATGGATGGCGTGCTCTTCATTACACAAACCTTACTTACCCGTCTAACAATACGGTCTGAAGGCCGTGTAACAATACGGTCTGAGGGGGACCCTGTAATAGTTCATTCATTTGTCTTACAGCAAGTTCGGCAAATCCTGGTGAAGGTGACCTGGCCTTGACATTCAAAGGGTCAAATGAAGAGGTCGTGACCTTGAACCCTGCGGCGGTGGTTGTCAAGGATACGGTGACTATGAAAAGGGAGGAGAGGGTGGGGAGTACGGAGGTGGATGCGACTTCCCAACCAACCGCTTTACCTTCATGGTGTGTGTGTGTGTGTGTGTGTGTGTGTGTGTGTGTGTGTGTGTGTGTGTGTGTCTGTCTGTCTGTCTGTCTGTCTGTCTGTCTGTCTGTCTGTCTGTCTGTCTGTCTGTCTGTCTGTCTGTCTGTCTGTCTGTCTGTCTGTCTGTCTGTCCGTCCGTCTGTCTGTCTGTCTGTGTCTGTGTCTGAGTGAGTGAGTGTGTGTTTGTATGTGGGTGTCTGCATGTGTGCCTGTCTGTCTGTCTGCGCGCGCGAGTGTGAGTGAGCGAGCGTGTGCGTATGAGTTGGTGTGTGTGTGTGTGTGTGTGTGTGTGTGTGTGTGTGTGTGTGTGCGTATGTGTGTGTGTGTGTACAAGCATCCAGGCGTACATGTATATGTGTGTGTGTTTGTGTCATTGACCGATTTGGTTTACTTTTTATGTCGACACCCACCTCAGATGATATGGCCGACGGGGATAACCATCCCAGGGAAGTGGGGGAAGGGGGATCTATCTAATCCTATACTGACACCACCAGAACAACAATGATGTTAAGATGGGACAGTCAAAAGGCCAGTTTTAATGTACCGTACCCCGGGATTCGAACCCACAACAATTAGCATGTGAATCTGACGCTCAAACCAACTGACTGAGCTACTGAGGCCCGGCAAATGTGTGTGGATGTATAATATGTATTCTATATAAATATGCGCGTATAAGTGTGTATGTGTGCGCGCGCGTTCGTGTGTGTGTGTGTATGTGTGTGTGTGTGTGTGTGTGAAATAATCTGTTTTCTTTGAATTAATGCCAACGTTACTGATAATGATATACCGTGATTATATAGGGCTTTTTATGCATATGCATATATGTATATACATATGTATATATATACACACACACACACACACACACATATATATATATATATATATAATATGTGTGTGTGTGTGTGTGTGTGTGTGTGTGTGTGTGTGTGTGTGTGTGTGTGTGTGTGTGTGTGTACAAGATGATGATGAGGGATACCTTTCAAAGTCTGTCATTTTTAGCTTTGTTTTTGCCCACACTGTTCCGGCAAGGTGAGCACAAAAGTAACCTTCCTGAGTGCAGTGATCCTAAAAAAAAAATTTTAATCAAAAAAACACAAACAATTGTAATGTCACACAATGCCTTTGTACTCTCACACAGTACCCTTGCACTCTCACACAGTGCCTTTGTACTCTGACACAGTGCCCTTGTACTCTCACACAGTGCCTTTGTACACTGACACAGTGCCTTTGTACTCTGACACAGTGCCCTTGTACTCTCACACAGTGCCTTTGTACTCTACACACAGTACCCTTGTACTCTCACGCAATGCCCTTGTACTCTCACAGAGTGCCTTTGTACTCTGACACAGTGCCGTTGTACTCTCACGCAATGCCTTTGTACTCTCACACAGTGCCTTTGTACTCTGACACAGTGCCCTTGTACTCTCGCACAATGCCTTTGTACTCTCACACAGTGCCTTTGTACTCTCACACAGTACCCTTGTACTCTCACGCAATGCCCTTGTACTCTCACGCAATGCCTTTGTACTCTCACACAGTGCCTTTGTACTCTGACACAGTGCCCTTGTACTCTCACGCAATGCCTTTGTACTCTCACACAGTGTCTTTGTACTCTCACACAGTACTCTTGTACTCTCACACAATGCCTTTGCACTCTCACACAGTGCCTTTGTACTCTGACACAGTGCCCTTGTACTCTCACACAATGCCTTTGCACTCTCACACAATGCCTTAGCACTCTCACACAGTGCCTTTGTGCTGTCACACAGTGCCTTTGTGCTGTCACACAGTGCCTTAGCACTCTCACACAGTGCCTTAGCACTCTCATATAGTGCCTTAGCACTCTCACAAAGTGCCTTAGTGCTGTCACACAGTGCCTTAGCACTCTCACACAGTGCCTTAGCACTCTCACACAGTGCCTTAGCACTCTCATACAGTGCCTTAGCACTCTCACAAAGTGCCTTAGTGCTGTCACACAGTGCCTTAGCACTCTCACACAGTGCCTTAGTGCTGTCACACAGTGCCTTAGCATCTCACAAAGTGCCTTAGTGCTGTCACACAGTGCCTTAGTGCTGTCACACAGTGCCTTAGTGCTGTCACACAGTGCCTTAGCACTCTCACACAGTGCCTTAGCACTCTCACACAGTGCCTTAGCACTCTCACACAGTGACTTTGTGCTGTCACACAGTGCCTTAGTGCTGTCACACAGTGCCTTAGCACTCTCACACAGTGCCTTAGCACTCTCACACAGTGCCTTAGTGCTGTCACACAATGCCTTAGTGCTGCCACACAGTGCCTTTGTGCTGTCACACAGTGCCTTAGTGCTGTCACACAGTGCCTTTCACTCTCACACAGTGCCTTAGTCTGTCACACAGTGCCTTAGTGCTGTCACACAGTGCCTTTGTGCTTCACACAGTGCCTTAGTGCTGTCACACAGTGCCTTAGTGCTGTCACACAGTGCCTTATGCTGTCACACATGCCTTAGTCTGTCACACAGTGCCTTAGTCTGTCACACAGTGCCTTAGTGCTGTCACACAGTGCCTTAGTGCTGTCACACAGTGCCTTGTGCTGTCACACATGCCTTAGTGCTGTCACACAGTGCCTTAGTGCTTCACACAGTGCCTTAGTGCTGTCACACAGTGCCTTAGTGCTGTCACACAGTGCCTTAGTGCTTCACACAGTGCCTTAGTGCTTCACACAGTGCCTTAGTGCTGTCACACAGTGCCTTGTGCTGTCACACATGCCTTAGTGACTTCACACAGTGCCTTGTGCTGTCACACAGTGCCTTAGTGCTGTCACACAGTGCCTTAGACTCTCACACAGTGCCTTGTGCTGTCACACAGTGCCTTAGTGCTGTCACACAGTGCCTTGTACTGTCACACAGTGCCTTAGTGCTGTCACACATGCCTTAGTCTGTCACACAGTGCCTTTGTGCTGTCACACAGTGCCTTAGTGCTGTCACACAGTGCCTTAGTGCTTCACACATGCCTTGTACTTCACACAGTGCCTTATGCTGTCACACAGTGCCTTAGTGCTGTCACACAGTGCCTTAGTGCTGTCACACAGTGCCTTACTCTCACACATGCCTTAGTGCTGTCACACAGTGCCTTAGTGCTGTCACACAGTGCCTTAGTGCTGTCACACAGTGCCTTAGTACTTCACACAGTGCCTTAGTGCTGTCACACAGTGCCTTAGTGCTGTCACAACAGTGCCTTAGTGCTGTCACACAGTGCCTTAGTGCTGTCACACATGCCTTAGACTTCACACAGTGCCTTAGTGCTGTCACACATGCCTTAGTGCTGTCACACAGTGCCTTAGTGCTGTACACAATCTAGTCACACTGCCTTAGTGCTGTCACACAAGTGCCTTAGTGCTGTCACACAGTGCCTTGTGCTGTCACACAGTGCCTTAGTAGCTTCACACAATGCCTTAGTCTGTCACACAGTGCCTTAGTGCTGTCCACACAGTGCCTTTGTGTCGTCACACAGTGCCTTAGTGCTGTCACACAGTGCCTTAGTGCTGTCACACAAGTGCCTTGTACTTCACACATGCCTTAGTGCTTCACACAGTGCCTTAGTGCTGTCACACATGCCTTAGTGCTGTCACACATGCCTTAGTGCTGTCACACAGTGCCTTAGTGCTGTCACACACAGTGCCTTAGTACTGTCACACAGTGCCTTTGAGCTGCTCACACAGTGCCTTAGTGCTGTCACACAAGTGCCTTAGTGCTGTCACACAGTGCCTTGTGCTGTCACACAGTGCCTTTAGTGCTGTCACACAGTGCCTTAGTACTGTCACACATGCCTTAGTGCTGTCACACAATGCCTAGTGCCTTCAACAGCTATCTTCACACAGTGCCTTTGTACTCTCACACAGTGCCTTAGTGACTTCACACAGTGCCTTGTGCTGTCACACATGCCTAGTCGTCACACAGTGCCTTAGTGCTGTCACACAGTGCCTTAGTGCTTCACACAGTGCCTTAGTCTCTCACACAGTGCCTTTGACTGTCTCACACAGTGCCTTTGTACTGTCACACAGTGCCTTAGTGACTCTCACACAGTGCCTTAGTACTCCACACAGTGCCTTAGTACTGTCACACAGTGCCTTTAGTGCTGTCACACAGTGCCTTAGTACTTCACACAGTGCGTAAAACTTAGTGCGTCACACAGTGCCTTAGTGCTGTCACCAGTGCCTTTGTCACTTCACACAATGCCTTAGACTCTCACACAGTGCCTTAGGCTTCACACGACACAGTGCCTTGGTGCTGTCACACAGTGCCTTGTGCTGTCACACAGTGCCTTATGCTGTCACACAGTGCCTTTGTACTCTCACACAGTGCCTTAGTGCTGTCACACAATGCCTTGTCTTCACACAATGCCTTTGTACTCTCACACAGATGCCTTAGTACTGTCACACAGTGCCTTTGTGCTGTCACACAGTGCCTATAGTGCTTACTCTCACACAGTGCCTTGTAGCTGTCACACAGTGCCTTAGTCTTCACACAGTGCCTCAATAGTGCTTTCACACAACAGTGCCTTTGTAGTGCTGTCACCACAGTGCCTTAGTGCTGTCACACAGTGCCTTAGTGACTGTCACACAGTGCCTTTACCTCTCACACAATGCCTTTGTACTCTCACACAGTGCCTTAGATCTCACAAGTGCCTTTGTACTCTCACCAGTGCCTTTGTGCTGTCACACAGTGCCTTTGCACTCGTCACACAGTGCCTTGTACTCTCACACAATGCCTTTGTACTCTCACACAGTGCCTTTGTCTTCACACAGTGCCTTTAGTACTGTCACACAGTGCCTTTATACTGTCACACAGTGCCTTTGTACTCTCACACAGTGCCTTTGTACTCTCACACATGCCTTTGTACTCTCACACAGTGCCTTTGTACTGTCACACAGTGCCTTTGTACTCTCACACAGTGCCTTTGTACTCTCACACATGCCTTTGTCTCTCACACAGTGCCTTTGTACTCTCACACAGTGCCTTTGTACTCTCACACATGCCTTTGTACTCTCACACAATGCCTTTGTACACTCTCACACAATGCCTTTGTACTCTCACACAGTGCCTTTGTACTCTCACACAGTGCCTTTTGTACTCTCACCATGCCTTGTACTCACAAGTGCCTTTGTACTCTACACACATGCCTTTGTACTCTCACACATGCCTTTGTACCCACACTGCCTTTGCTCTCACACATGCCTTTGTACTTCACACAGTGCCTTTGTACTGTCACACGGTGCCTTTGTGCTCTCACACAGTGCCCAAGACTTCAGAGAAGACGCCAGAGACGGTAGAGGAGGCGGAAGCGCCAAGGACAGGCGTGGACGAGTCCGAAAGAGTCATCACGGACGCGAGTTCTCCTACCAACCGTCAGACACCACCTTCACGAAGCTCACAGCCCGGGCCTCAGCGGTTCACGAATGACGGGTTCGCGGTGCTGGAAAAAGGTCAAGGTCAAGGTCAAGCAGAATTTTGTGCCAGTCTTGCGGAGACTGGACAACACCAGGTCAGCCAGGCTGTGGCGTGTGTGAGAAATGGAGCGACGGAAGAACTGCCAGACGTAGACGCGACGTCTGACCAAAATGGAACCAGCCTCAGCGTGCTTGATGAAACGTCTGGAGAAATCAGACCAGCTTCCACACGTGTGACAACGGTTCGGTGAGAGGCCAAACTAACGTCAGTGTGACTAGCAAGATCTCTGATGCCAGTATGACTAGCAAGATTTCTGATGCCAATATGACTGGAAGATCTCTGACGTCAGCATGACTAGCAAGATCTCCGATGCCAATATGACGAGCAAGATCTCTGACGCCATTACGACCGGTAAGATCTCTGACGTCAGCATGACTAGCAAGATCTCTGGTGTCAGTATGACTAGCAAGATCTCTGACATCAGTATGACTAGCAAGATCTCTGGCATCAGCATGACTAGCAAGATCTCTGATGCCAATATGACTAGCAAGATCTCTGACGTCAGCATGACTAGCAAGATCTCTGATGCCAATATGACTAGCAAGATCTCTGATGCAATATGACTAGCAAGATCTCTGATGTCAGCATGACTAGCAAGATCTCTGATGCCAATATGACTAGCAAGATCTCTGACATCAGTATGACTAGCAAGATCTATGACGCCGATATGAGTAGCAAAACCTCTGACACCAATATGACCAGCAAGATCTCTGACACCATATGACTAGCAAGATCTCTGACACCAATATGACAGCAAACTCTGACACCCAAAATGACCAGCAAATCTCTGACGCCAATATGACCACAAGATCTCTGATGCCAATATGACCAGCAAGATCTCTGACGTCAATATGACTAGCAAGATCTCTAACGCCAATATGACCAGCAAGATCCTCTGACGACCAATATGACCAGCAAAATCTCTGACGTCAATATGACCAGCAAGATCTCTGAGCCAATAGACTAGCAAATATGATGCCATATGACCACAAGTCTCTGATCCAATATGACTAGCAAGAAACTCTGACCAATATGACTAGCAAGATCTCTGATGCCAATATGACTAGCAAGATCTCTGATGCCAATATGACTAGCAAGATCTCTGACGCCAATATGACCAGCAAGATCTCTGACGTCAATATGACCAGCAAGATCTCTGATGCCAATATGACTAGCAAAATATCTGACGTCAATATGACCAGCAAGATCTCTGAGACCAATATGACTAGCAAAATCTCTGACGCGAATATGACTAGCACGATCTCTGACGTCAGTATGACTAGCAAGACCTCTGACGCCAATATGACTAGCAAGATCTCCGACGTCAGTATGACTAGCAAGATCTCTGACGCGAATATGACTAGCACGATCTCTGACGTCAGTATGACTAGCAAGACCTCTGATGCCAATATGACTAGCAAGATCTCCGACTGTCAGTATGACTAGCAAGATCTCTGAACGCGAATATGACTAGCACGACTGATCGTATGACTAGCAAGACTCGATGCAATATGACTAGAGATCTCAACGCGAAAGATACCGATCGTACGTCAGTTGACACAAGATCTCTGACGTCATTATGACTAGCACGATCTCTGACGTCAGTATGACTAGCAAGATCTCTGGAAGAAGTCCAACCAATCCAGAAGTGCGTGACATAATCCCTGACAGAAGCAGAACCAAGCAAAACATGCGTGGTACATTGCCTCAAAGAATGGGTGGCAGTCCAAACATGTCCAATGCAGCATCTTCACAAAGCATCAGCCAAGACATACAACACCCTACGTTGTTAGAATCACCACAGAGGTCATCCAGACAGTGTCTGGAGATCGAAGCATCCTCCATAAAGAACGCCTACATTATTGCTGAGAAAACAGAAAGAAAAACCAATTCTCTGTTGTTGAATACCAGGACGCTTCATCCAAAATGTTCCTAGAGAGAGAGGCATTTCGAGACGTACAGAACGCAGACAGCAACGCTACAGGGAAGACTGAAACAGAGGAAATTCCCTTCCTGTCTGAATCATTAAACAAGCCAGCCTCGAAAACTTTGAAGGTCGAGGCGTCTAAAACAGGAAGAACAACACGTGACTGTATCAGGAGAGCTTACGGAAGATCAAGTTCTTTGGGAAGATCGGCCACCATTTTGGAGAGTGGGACGTGTACATCTCTTAATGACAGCCACAACATCATTATGACAGCTGAAACAGAAGCCAACTGTTGGTCACTGTCAGCAGAAAACTGTGCTAGGAATGCTCAAGAGGATGAGATCTTCAAGGTCGCGAAAGACACAACTCACAAGCCTCAAGAGATTTGGTCTTCTACGTCAATCGTCCAAGGAGACCCCAGACTTTCTTCAAAGAAAACAACAGTTAAAGACCCTTCTCTGGATAAAACAAACAAAGGTCCTTTTTCCGATAAAACAGCAGACAAAGATCTTTTTCTCATAAAACAGCAGACAAAGATCTTTTTCTCGATAAAACAGCAGACAAAGATCTTTTTCTCGATAAAACAGCAGACAAAGATCTTTTTCTGGATAAAACAGCAGACAAAGATCTTTTTCTCTATAAAACAGCAGACAAAGATCTTTTTCTGGATAAAACAGCAGACAAAGATCTTTTTCTCATAAAACAGCAGACAAAGATCTTTTTCTCGATAAAACAGCAGACAAAGATCTTTTTCTCGATTAAACAGCAGACAAAGACTTTTCTGGATAAAACAGCAGACAAAGATCTTTTTCTCGATAAAACAGCAGACAAAGATCTTTTTCTCGATAAAACAGCAGACAAAGATCTTTTTCTGGATAAAACAGCAGACAAAGATCTTTTTCTCGATAAAACAGCAGACAAAGATCTTTTTCTCTATTAAAACAGCAGACAAAGATCTTTTTCTGGATAAAACAGCAGACAAAGATACTTTTTCTCTATAAAACAGCAACAAAGATCTTTTTCGGATAAAACAGCAGACAAAGATCTTTTTCTCATAAACAGCAGACAAAGATCTTTTTCTCTATAAAACAGCAGACAAAGATCTTTTTCTGGATAAAACAGCAGACAAAGATCTTTTTCTCGATAAAACAGCAGACAAAGATCTTTTTCTGGATAAAACAGCAGACAAAGATCTTTTTCTCGATAAAACAGCAGACAAAGATCTTTTTCTCGATAAAACAATAGATAGAGTTTCTCTGTTTGATCACTTTAAAAGCATCAACAAAAACACGCCTTGTTTTAAGCCATCTGTTTATGCAGCTTCTTCTATAGTGACTGTACATGATCAAAAATCCACTGGAGACGACCGAAATTCTGCTAGGGATGGCAAAATATCGACTACAAAGTCTCCTAAAGATGTAACAAATCCTGCTAGACATGGCACTACAAGCAACACACAGTTTACAAGACATGACACAAAGTCTATCGAGGATAAAGCAGAATCTACCAGGCACACCATATATTCTATTACATATGACGCAAAATCCACAAGCAAAGAATTAAAACTGGCCAGAGCTGAAACGACAGAGTCCACTGGAGATGAAACAGAGCGCATTAAGGATGAAACAACAAGGTCCTGTGGTGATGAAACAGCAAAGTCCCCTACAGTTACAACAAAGGCCACAAGAGATGTAACCAGACCCAACAGAGATGTAAAATCAGTGTCATCAAAAGATGAACCAATGCTGTCCTGTAAACACATGACAGATTTTGCTGATTATTTGACAAATACTCCTGCATATGTGACAAATTTTGCTGAAGACAAAACAACATATTTCAACGGGTATGAAACAAAATCCACAAGCAATAAAGCAAAGTCCGGGAAAAATGAAACAAAATCGACAAGAGACCAAATAGAATTCCCAGAAGATGAAACACAGTCCACTAAACCCACAAGATATGAAATAAAATCCACAACAGACAAAGCCAAATTGAGAAGAAATGAAACAAT
>JAPXFY010000033.1:11160510-11240510 GCA_030674185.1 Monoplex corrugatus
CCCATCCGCACCCTCGTGGTGTTTCTTGTTACTGTCTTTGTCAAAACGCTGAAAACTAGTTTTGTCTAATGAACGGATTTTTGACAAAGCTATGGTCAGGTTTTGTTCGAACGTCAGGCATGACATGGGAAAGTCTGGAATTCCATCATGTATGAATACTGCTAGGTGAGTCAAGGAGATTTTCCCCATCTCTCCCATCCCCCAGGTCAACCGGTGAGCAGAGCTACCATCCTGAATCGCCTTCGATTTAACCTTTTGACACCCGCGCACCCCATCCACCAACTGCAAAAACTTGACCCTTTGACTCCCTCACCATATCCGCCAGCTCCCTGCAGAAAGCTGGTGGATAGGGTGAGGAATCAAAGGGTTAAGTTTTTGATCTTGGTGGATAGAATGCAGGAATCAAAGGGTTAAGTTTTTGATCTTGGTGGATAGGGTACAGGAATCAAAGGGTTACTGTAAGCCGTGTCTTGTATTCGTTTGGTGGCTTATGGAAATAGGAAAATACTCACAGACTGGACTAAGTCTGTGCACCCCATGTGGTAAACATAACGCCTCAACTGTGTGGACCAAACGACGTTCATACAAAATACTGAGAGAAAACAACATCGATTGGAACAGAACACACACATAGATACACACACACACATACACACACACACACACACACACACACACACACACACACACACACACACACACACACACACACACACACACACACACACACACAGAGATATACTTGTAGGCCTACTTTACACAAGTATGCACACACACACACCGATACATACACTTTTCACACGTACGCACACACACATACATACATGCACACACACACACACACTCGCACGTGCACGCACTTTACACATGAACGCGCACTCACGTATGGACACGCAGACACACACACACACACACATACATGCACACACACATACATTCATGCTGATACGCACATACACATATATATGCACACACATACGCATACACACTCACACATACACACAAGCATGCACACACATGTACACACATAATTATGCTCACATATACATACACACACATACACATGTATACACACATGTACATGCACACATATCCACACACATACACACACCATACATACACACACACGTGTGCACAAACAGATTTTTCTTCAAGGTGTGTAAAATTAAAGAGAAGGGAGAAAGATTTCATACACTCTTTTAACTAAATACTGTAGAGTAATACGAAAACATAATTTGCTACATTATAGCCTCAAACACAAATCAACATATCTTTAAGTAACATAAATCAACCAATGAATAAATAGACAGAAATTCAATATCAGCGTTACTTGAGATTGGTTGAATCAACTTTCGTTTTTTGTTTGTTTTGTCGTTGTTGTTGTATATATATATTATATATATATATATATATATATACATATGTGTGTGTGTGTGTGTGTGTGTGTGTGTGTGTGTGTGTGTGTGTGTGTGTTGTTTTTTGTTTTGTTTTGTTCTTGGTGTGGTTTTTTTGTTTGCTTGTTTTCTCGTTTTCTTTTACTTCTTCTTTTTTTTTTTCTTTCTTTCTTTGTCTTTCTTTTTTTTTTTTTTAACTCTTTGACTCCCTCACCCTATCCACCAGCTTCCTTCCAAAAACTTAACTCTTTGATTCCCTCGCCCTATCCACCAGCTTCCTGCAGGAAGCTGGAGGATAGGGCGAGGGAGTCAAAGGGTTAAGTTTTTGCAGTTGATGAACAGGGTGCGGGGATCAAAGGGTTAAACATTTTGTCTTTTGTTATTTTCAGTGAGATCAGCCTCCGACATCCTACGAGACTTTGTTCTGTGCTGTCAACTGGATACTTCCGTGGACTGACTGGGAGAAAGACAGTGACAGGGAGGGAGCATTGTGTTATGTGTGTTCCTTCTTTGATTTAACGTCTGTTCACTATGAGTGATATTAGACGGGGGAAAAATGGAGGATGGGAGACGGGCGAGTTGGATTGGGGGCAGAGGGGAGAATAAGTATGAGACATGAGTAAGCGGGTAAATATAAAAATGGAACAAAATCTTAACACTAACAGTTAACATTAACAATGCGAAGGGAAAATTTAACGCTAAAGTACAAACTTCATAAACTTAAAGCAATACATTAACAGGACTGTGAACCAATGATTCTGAAATTTTAACTGACAAAGATTGATCTGAAGTTACTTCTTTAAAATGAGTTTCAGAATAGTTTTCTTGGTAAAAACGAACGTAGCTTTTTGCGTAAAATAAACAGTAAAACAGTGTGAACTGTTCTCCGCAAATACACTTGATATTTTTACAATATTTTGTTTTCAACGCGTTTAGCTGAATACGAAAATGAACAGCAACAATTGATCTCGAATGATATATGGAAGAATACTGCAATTTTTTACATACATTTTGAAAAGAACGTTTTATCATTTGTTGTGTCACAAACTTTTTATTGAAATGTTCAAGAAAACGAATCCATGAGGCTGATTCTAGCAAGCCGCAAGCTTCTTTTACGGAAGTTTTAATACGTAATTCTATAGTGTTATCAATGTTGTGTGCACCTTGCTTAGCTGCTCTGTCTACTACTTCATTGCCGTGAAGACCAACGTGAGAAGGCACCCAGCATAAACTGATATATGTACCTTTTGTCCTTAAACGATGTATAAGATGATTTGCCTCAGTAATTAAGTCAGGTCTTGTGTCTGTATCAAAAGACTGTAAGGCATATAATACAGATTTTGAATCAACAAAGAGAACTACTTTGACAAATACAGGTTTAAGGTCTACTAAATAATGCAACGCTTGTATAATAGCGACTAATTCCGCTGTAAATATAGATATATTTGGCCCAATGAAAAATGACTTTTGTATTCTAAATTTTGGAACACAAAACGCTGCTCCAGCAGATTTATTTTCTAAGACTGACCCATCGGTAAAAATATAGAGGTGGGTACGGTAATTTTCATCGACGTGTTATGTGTGTGTGTGTGTGTGTGTGTGTGTGTGTGTGTGTGTGTGTGTGTGTGTGTGTGTGTGTGTGTGTGTGTGTGTGTGAGTGTGTGTGTGCGCGCGAGTGTGTGTGTGCGAGTGTGTGTGTGCATGCAAGCGCATACGCATGTGTATGTGTATGTGCATGTGTGAGTGTGTGTGAGAGTGTGTGTGTGTGCATGCCAGCAAGCACATGCTCATGTGTATGTGTGTGTTTGTGTGTGAGACAGTGTCTGAGTGTGCATGCAAGCAAATGCGCATGCATGTGTATGTGTGTGTGTGTGCGTAAGTGTGTGTGTGTGTGTGTGTGTGTGTGTGTGGAGAGAGAGAGAGAGAGAGAGAATGTGTGTAAATGTGCATGCGAGCAAACAAGCGTGCATGTGTGTGTGTGTGAGAGAGAGAGAGAGAGAGAGAGAGAGAATGTGTGTGAGTGCATGCGAGCAAACAAGCATGCATGTGTGTGTGTGGTGGTCTTTCATTTAATGTCTATTCACTTAAGTGATTTTAGACAAAAAAACAAACAAACAAAAAATTCATGAGGAGTGAAGAGTATACTTGGAAATGGTTAATCTTCAGGAAAAAGAAATGAACCAGAAAACAACCGTGCCGAAGACGAGAAGGAACAAAATCACAAGACGTTATCATAATTAACGATTGAAACAGTAAAATTGGCTAACCATAACATTGAACATGTGAAATAACGGTGTGTTAAAGATAATTTGCTATAGGACTTTTTGACAGGCTAACAAAAAATTCATATGTTATGGATGGTGAGGCAAATATGTCAGAAACTGTCTTAGATAGTGTAGGAATATGTCTTTTCACCCGAACGCATGAAAGAATATGACTATGTGTTATCTTTTTTCCACACAGACATACTATATTCCTGGTGTATTTTGTTTTAAATGCATCAAGTTTCCACCTATACATAAAGGATTGTATACTTTTGCTGGCAGGAAACTGCTTAAGCGTTTTGCTAATTTCAAAGTTCATATAACAGTTTTCATACTTTTTCTGTTTATCTTGAAACTGCTTCCATACATAGGAGTCCACTAAGGTATAACACTCATGCAATGAGAGGGAAAGTTGTACATTATTTGAATCTGGGGAGCTCTTTGCCCCCCGTTTGGCAGCCCTATCAACCATATCGTTATAATGAAAAGAACTATGAGATGGTATCCAGCAGAAAGTAATATCAATGCCTCTTAAGGATAAACTATTAATCAAGTGAGTAATTTCCAATATCATTTCAGATCTTGTTTGTAATTTTGATAATTCAAGAGCTTGAAGTACAGATTTTGAATCAACGCAAAAAAGTATCTTGGGAAGTGTCCTAGGAAAATTTATCATATAATTCAAAGCCATTAGGATTGCAAAGAGTTCAGCGGTAAAGACAGATTTATTAAGTCCTATATAGAAGGATTTCTCAATTTTGAGAGCAGGTATTAAAAACGCTGAGCCTGCTTGTCTTTCAATTATTGATCCATCAGTGTAAACTTTCAAGTGATCGGAATAAAAATCTTCTATATGACATTTAACTTGACTTGCCAGTAAGTTGATATTATCTTCTTTTTTTAAGTCAGTGTGACGTATGTCAAAACGTGCTCTTTGAAGTTCCCAACTGGGTACAGGTGAAAAGGAAGGTCTTGAAGTGACAGGATCTGCTTCTAGATCTATTCCAGAGCCTTTCATAACATCAGTTGTATATGTTGCTAGTGTGACCTGTGAGGATATTGATTTAGCTCTTTTTGGAAAGTCGGAGTCTGATCTTATTTTTGTCTGTTTCAATGCTGTTTTCTATGGTGGTGTTTCTTAACAGAAATTTAGTGGAAGCGACTTTCCTTTGTTCATCAAGCGGCAATAATTTGATCGCGTTGTATGTGCGAAGACAAGAGGCATGCATTGGAAGACCCAGCGCAAGTTTGAAAGTGAAACCTTTACAATCTAAGCTCTGCAGTTTTGTTAATAAATGTTTCGGTGCACTGAAGAAGATTTCTTGGGCATAGGTTAATTTAGATCTAATAAGCGATTTACAAAGATGAACAAGTGTTGATATATCTTGTCCCCATGTCTGTTTGCGAACTATTTTTAAGAAATTTAAACTTTTTTGAGCTTTTGTTAATAAGTATTCAATATGCTGATTCCAAGATAATTTCGCTGTAAGAAAAAACTCCTAAGAATTTAATCGACTCGTTATATTGAAGAAGAGTATCTCCCAGTTTGAACGTAGGAATATTTGCTGGGTTAGCTCCACTGTTAAACAAAACTATCTTTGTTTTTCCCACTGATAAATGCAGTCCATTTTCTACCGTATATCGTGCTATTGTATCAAGCTCTAATTGATAACATTTACGCGTATAATTAAGACAGCGCAAAGGAGTTTTTCTTTTCATATTTACCTGCATCCACATGCATAAATCGTCAGCATATTGAACTAAAACTACATGTTTAGAAATTTTACTGGGTAAGTCATGCATTAATATCATGAAGAGAAGGGGAGCAATAACGGATCCCTGAGGGATACCCATTTGAATAAGTCGTTCTGTGGAATACACATTTTCAATCCTCGTTTGAAATACTCGGTTTTCTAAGAAGCATTTGACATAATCAAAACTGTGACCTGTCAGCCCAATACTTTCAATTTGAGTAATAATCTGGAGTGCCATACTTGGTCGTATGCTTTAGTGATATCAAAAAATGTAGCTAAAACACATTGACGTCTGGCAAATTGTTGTTTGATATTAGTGGTTAGTTTTGTAAGGAGTTCCACTGGTGACCTGCCTTTTCTAAATCCTGCCTGATTCACTGGTAATATTTTATTCTTTTCACAGTAGTGCACCAATCTCTTTAAAATTATTTTCTCCATTAGTTTGCATACGTGCGATGTTATTGCAATCGGCCTGTAGTTTTTCAAGTCAGTATTACTTTTACCTGGTTTTAGCACAGGAACCACTATTGATTGTTTCCAATAGTTAGGCAGTTTGCCGCTGTTCCAGCATTTTTTAAACATATTGTGTAGCAAGATTAAAAAATTTTCTGGTAAATTTTTCAACA
The DNA here is from genome assembly GCA_030674185.1 of Monoplex corrugatus. Lineage (NCBI taxonomy): Eukaryota > Metazoa > Mollusca > Gastropoda > Littorinimorpha > Ranellidae > Monoplex > Monoplex corrugatus. Next base: position 11,166,549 of record JAPXFY010000033.1, read on the forward strand.
TCTCATTGGAAATTGCATCAAATCCTACTGATGTCTTTTTATTTGGAATTGATTTAATGGCATCTTTTAATTCTTGGAACGTGATTGGTGCATTTACGTAATGCATATTATCTGGTGCAGGATCCTTGTATGCGTCGGTCTTTTCTTCTTTTACCCTATAATTTCTACTAGAGGCAGAAAGTCCTTCTACTCGACAGACGTCAGCAAACATGTCTGCAAAAGCTTCTGCTTTCTCCTGTGAGCTAGGTAAAGGGTTGTTTTCTAGCTTTACTGGAACTGATGGCAACTTGATCCCATGAACAACTTTGTTTCTCAAACTGCCAGATCCTGCTACTATCATCTCCATCGTATAAGGCTGATCAGGAAGTATCTCTCTGTCGAAACAACTGCAAAACTCGTTCTCTCCTTCATAATGTCTCGCATTGACTATTGCAATTCACTCCTGTCTGTCTTCCTGTCTCCACCATTCACATCCTACAGCGCATTCAAAACAATGCTGTACGCCTTGTACTCAAAAAGAAAAAAGCTGACCACATATCTCCTCTCCTGGCACAACTTCACTGGCTCCCTGTATCAAAGCGCATACAGTACAAACTAGACACCATGTGCTACAAAAGCCTCAATAACGCAGCCCCCGATTACCTGTCAAGCCTACTTGAGATCTATCTTCCCTCACGTACCCTCCGCTCTGCCTCCGATCCTCTGACTTTTCGCTTTCCACGCACTAAGCTCAATACCTATGGTCCACGAGCCTTTTCTGTTTCTGGTCCACTCTCCTGGAACAAACTTCCTCTCTCAGTCCGTCAGCAACCTACTTTTGTCTCCTTCAAGTCCGCTCTCAAAACTCACCTTTTCTCCTCCGCATAAAATCCTAACCTCACTCAACCCCCCCCCCCTCCCCCTCTGCAGCCTGTCTCCGCTCGGAGGGAATCACATGGTTATAATATATAATTGTATATGCTATGCTCTCTATAATTTTCCATTGCTTTTATTCTTGCTTTTATTGCTTTTATTCTTTCTCCCCATTTATAGCCATGCGTGTGTGTGAGTGTGTGTGTGTGTGTGTGTGTGTGCGTGTGCGTGTGTGTGCGTGCGTGCGTGCTTGCGTGTGTGTCTGCTTCAGCGCTTAGATTTGATTTTATCAAGATTTTGCGCTATATAAATATTGTAATTATTATTATTATTATAATTATTTTTCATTGTTTTCAGTTTTTCCCAAATCTTTTGCATATCTTTATGGTCACTTACTTCATATGTACAAAAAGATGTCCAATATAGTTCTTTAGCTTGTTCTATGACTGTTACAGTTTATATTGGCACTTTTCATCGCCGTATGATTTTCAGGTGACCTATTTGCTATATATTGTTTGTATTTTTCTTTCTTTTCGTTGACTGCCTTTTCACAGTCTTTATTCCACCAGACGTTTCCATGATGTTTTCCTGTTTTTGACGCTTTAAGTTCTGGAACTGAAATTTTTGCTGCCCTTAAGAGTGAATTACAGAAATCTACGTACATATCGTTTAAGGTCATTGTTTCAGATAGATCTGTTCTGTATTTTGTAGGACAGCTTTAAACATGGCCCAATCTGCGTATTTATAGTTAAACTTGGGTAAACTATCTTGTGGCATTGCATCTATTTCAGCGATAAGGTTAAGGGTAAGAAGTATGGGGATGTGATCTGATCCCAACAGGTCATCCTCTGTTTGCCATGTGGCATTTGGTGCTAGCGAAGGTGAGATTAAGGTAAGGTCGATAGCTGTGGGTCTATGGGTTGGTATGTCAAGGACACGGGTAACGTGTCCGTTGTTTAGTAGGTATAAATTGGAATCTATAATATTTTCAATCAACCTGTTGCTAGTTATGTTTTTACATTCTTGTCCAAAATGGGGCATGAGCATTAAAATCGCCACCAATGATCCATTTGTCACGTTGATCATGGAAATGTTTCAGCCACTCAGTATTCACAGAATCGGGACCTCTTGGTAGATACACAGAGGCCAAATTCAAAACTAATGAAGATGAAAATTTTATAATAATTGCACATGAAGAAATAGATGAGCACGATTTTTGTACTGGCGATGTTCTTTCACAGTATTTTAGACCTTCTCGAACATATATAGCTGTTTGTATTCGGCCACCGTCATTTTTAGTGTCATGTATTGGTGGATAACAAAACCCCGATATTTTAGGTATATTAGTCTTGGTGGTATTCAGCGATTGTAGAAGCAAGACTTGGATGTTTCTAGAAGATAGATAGTTAGTCAAATAGGAAATGTTTTTAACAAGGGAACGTGTGTTCCACTGAACAACGTTGATATCACGGACTTCACACTTCTTCATGATGAACAGTTGAATAAGCTTGGAGTACTATCCTATAGTTAGATAATTAGATAATCAAATAACGTTCAAGTAAAATTTACAATATCATAAGTAAACAAACAAGTATAGAAGTAAGTAAAACAATAGAATTAAGCACTGAACAGAGAGGAACTGAATCTGGGCTGAATCTAAAATGACCAGGGAGGGAAGAAAACCTGAGGGTGAAAGCCGGGTCTTGTTTGGCGGCGTTGATGGGTTGATTTCCGCTTCGGTTTTTCCCAAAAAGTTGATGGATATACCTCCCTATGTTTCTGGCCAGAACACTCTGGTGGTGGGATGTACGTTGTCCTGGCTGACTTGGGTGTTGCTGCTTGCTTGTAGATTATTGTGGGTGATGTATTCGACATTCGCTGCGTTGTGTGTGTATGTGTGTGTGTGTGTGTGCGCGTGCGCATGTGTGTGTCTGTGTCTGCGTGTGTATGCGACGATGAATATGTATGTAGCTGCATGTGTTTGTAAAACATTCTTTGTTCACACAAAGGAAGAAGACAAAGGCAGCAGTAGACTTCATCATGAACATGTGACAACACAGGTTTTATTCATTGCCCTGCAATGTAGCCTGCACCAAACACATAAAAAACACACAAGTACTGAGTAGCGTAACCTCACAAATATGTTCACATCATTATCTTTGAGGAATTCCAACACTGTGGTACACAGTAATTTTTCCTATAAACTCGCAATTTCCAAAACAGAAGGTACCATACACAAACACACATACACATATGCTCGCACACACATACACATATGCATGTACACATATGCAAACACATATACGCACACCCATACACACATGTGTATGTACACACACACACATGTATACACACACATGTAAACACGCACGCACGAAAACACACACAGAGTGATATGCATACAGTTGTTGGACTGAGGACACATCCCTATTATCCTCTCAAAACTGCAAATGCCTCAACCCTTACACTCTTTCCACAAATATCCCACATTGTCAGCCGTGACAGCAAAGCAAAAACTTAACCCTGTCACTCCCTCACCCTCAAAGGGTTAAATTTTTGGAGTTGGTGAAGAGGGTACGGCAGTCAAAGGGTTACATTTTTGGAGTTGGTGAAGAGGGTACGGCAGTCAAAGGGTTAAGTCATTTCATGGCCCTTAGAAAATATTCTCTCGTAGGACCAAAATGAGAGGGTGTGGCAGTAAAAGGGTTAAGTCATGTCATTCATTCCATGGCCCTTAGAAAACATTATCACGTAGGACCAAAATGATAGGAGTAGGGATAGAAGGACAAGCATTGGGGTCTGATGCGGTAAGTGTATGTAGCTTTACAAGTGTTTCACTTCAGCTTGTTTTGGTCTGTTGTTGGACATAAGCCTTCCTCATCGCACGCCACAGTTGCTGGTTCACTGCTGTTCTGGTCCATTGTTTGTTGAACTTTTCTAGATCGTCTGCCATCTGGTTCTCTGGCGACCTGTGTTCCTTTTATAGCTTCGAGGGATCCAGTGCGTCACTTTGGTGGTCCATCTGTTGTGAGATCTCCTAATGACATGACCAGCCCAGTTCCACTTTCGTTCACAAACTGTGTCTATTATGTCTTGGACCTTTGCTTTTCCACTAACCCATGCCGCCGTTTTCCGGTCCTTCCAGGTGATTTCCCATTATGATCCATTCATGGGCCCTTTGCATGGTTCGCAGTTTTAGGAGCTGACGTTTCGTCAGGTTCCGTGCTTTGGCTCAGGAGTTTCGGGGGAAACATCCTCATGTTAGCGTCACATACCTACAGTATCCGAACAAGCCCAGAATTCAAATACCATGGGAAGGGCATATCATCAGGCAGGAAGCTTGGTCCAGACAACATGGAGCAAAGTGTCTGCCAAAAAAATCACCTCTCTCACTTGTTGGCGTCACCGGGTTCAGTGTTGACCGCTGCACTCTTTGACACCACCATCTCCCTCCAGGGTGCTCTGTCTTGACTTTTGTGGACAACTTATTGAATATCTAGGCCACTGATGTTGGTTATGTTCTTGATGTATGAGATTGGAGGTCTGCCTTTCTTCTTTTTTGCCACTGTTTTTCCTTGAAAGATGGTTGCCATAAGGTCTGTGTTCTTGCTGCGTGACACATGGCCAATGTGTTTTAGTCTTCTCTTGTTGATGTCTCCCTAATAGTTTTCTGGTGGTATCAAGTTCTTCCAGGACACTTTCATTAGTTTTTCTGTCTGTCCATTTGACATGGATGGGGGATGTCCTTCAGATAAAGGGGTTAGCTACGAATAACGGTGCTACAAAAATAAGCAGTCACGGACCAAACATCGGCAGTCCCAGAGGGGAGGCTGGGGGTATGTGGGTGGTGTCCACACTCCATTAACTCTTCGACTCTCGCACCCTATCCACCAACTGCAAAAGCTTAACTTTTTTACTCATCCACCCTATCCCGCCAACTTCTTACAGAAAGCTGGTGGATAGGGTGAGGGGGTCAAAGAGTTAAGTTTTTGCTTCGCTAGCATGGCTGACAATGCAGGGTGCTGTGTGGACAGGGTGCGGGAGTCAAAGGGTTAAAAGGTCTCATAACCCAATGACAGGCTTGTCTTGGCGAGCAGGGCCTATGGCGCTAATAAATAACTCCAACCATCACACCGAAGTCCTGGCAACAGGGGATGGATGAATCCAGAAGGCAGATGGACTATCTTCAGAACTGGTCTACGTTTTCACGGTCATGGGCAGAAGATGACTTTCTCAAAACAATGGCCAGGGGCTCTGCACAATATGTGCACCGCCTTTCCAAGAAAATTTTGGCAAACTACTGGAAATACACTTCCTAAAAAGCCACACACTAACATGGAGAACAAACAATGGTACCATGCAGGAAAAACAGCCAATAGGACACTTTAAGCCATTTCACATACGAAAACAAAGAAGAAATCCAAAAATACGTGCAGACATAATCTTTGAATTAAACACAAAGAAAAAAACAAGGATGGATTTTTGTAGTGATTCAGTACCAAATTTGATAAAAAATATAAAAAAATTGATTACACAGACATTTAAAACTGTTTACACAGAGGATATTTAAGCTGATTTCTGTTTTAAATGAATAGTGATTAAGGTTGTGGTTATGGCTTTACATTTAATCAAAGAAAATGTGTGTGCAGGATAATGGTCATGTGTGTGTGGGTTATGTGTGTGGGTTGTGAGTGAGTATGTGTGTGTGTGTGTGTGTGTGTGTGTGTGTGTGTGTGTGTGTGCGGAGCATGTGTGGGTGTGTGTGTGTGTGTGTGTGCGCGGAACATGTGTGTGTGTGGGTGTGTGGGAGTGTGTTTGTGTGTGTGTGTGTGAATGTGTGTGTGTGTGTGTGTGTATGAATGTGTGTGTGTGTGTGTATATGTGTGCGTATGTGTGCGTGTGTGCGTGTGTGTGTGTGTGTGTGTGTGTGTGTGTGTGTGCATGCACACACATATATGTATATGCATATGTTTCGTTAGTTTCGTTAGTTTCTCAAGATGAAGTCTCTGAGCTCGGAACGAATTCCATACGCATTATGAACGAATTCCATATATCCATATGTATATGTGCATACAAATGTGTGTTCATATATGTGCATGAATAGAAGTGAAAACAAGGCAAAAGATTGAACACCAAAAAGCAGTTAGGAACACAGGGGACAAAACAACAGATCCGTACTCACTGCACTCATTATCAACAATAATACAATGAATATTCAAACTATAGACAGAACCATGAATATTCAAAACATAGACAGAACCATGAATATTCAAAACATAGACAGAACCATGAATATTCAAAATACAGACAGAACCGTGAATATTCAAAATATAGACAGAACCATGAATATTCAAAACACAAACAGAACCATGAATGTTCAAAATACAGACAGAACCACGAATGTTCAAAATACAGACAGAACCATGAATGTTCAAAATACAGACAGAACCGTGAATGTTCAAAATACAGACAGAACCGTGAATGTTCAAAACACAGACAGAACCACGAATGTTCAAAATACAGACAGAACCATGAATATTCAAAACACAGACAGAACCGTGAATGTTCAAAACACAGACAGAACCATGAATGTTCAAAATACAGACAGAACCATGAATGTTCAAAATACAGACAGAACCATGAATGCTCAAAATACAGACAGAACCGTGAATGTTCAAAATACAGACAGAACCATGAATGTTCAAAACACAGACAGAACCATGAATGTTCAAAATACACACAGAACCATGAATGTTCAAAATACAGACAGAACCACGAATGTTCAAAATACAGACAGAACCATGAATGTTCAAAATACAGACAGAACCACGAATGTTCAAAATACAGACAAAACCATGAATGTTCAAAATACAGACAGAACCATGAATGTTCAAAACACAGACAGAACCATGAATGTTCAAAATACAGACAGAACCATGAATGTTCAAAATACAGACAGAACCGTGAATGTTCAAAACACAGACAGAACCATGAATGTTCAAAATACAGACAGAACCATGAATGTTCAAAACACAGACAGAACCATGAATGTTTAAAATACAGACAGAACCATGAATGTTCAAAATACAGACAGAACCATGAATGTTCAAAACACAGACAGAACCATGAATGTTCAAAATACAGACAGAACCATGAATGTTAACAAAACACAGACAGAACCATGAATGTTCAAAATACAGACAGAACCATGAATGTTCAAAACACAGACAGAACCGTGAATGTTCAAAATACAGACAGAACCATGAATATTCAAAACACAGACAGAACCATGAATGTTCAAAATACACACAGAACCATGAATATTCAAAATACAGACAGAACCATGAATGTTCAAAATACAGACAGAACCATGAATGTTCAAAATACAGACAGAACCGTGAATGTTCAAAATACAGACAGAACCATGAATGTTCAAAATACACAGAACCGTGAATGTTCAAAATACAGACAGAACCATGAATGTTCAAAACACAGACAGAACCGTGAATATTCAAAATACAGACAGAATATCAAAATTCGTCATTCATTAACAATGGTTTGGCGTTTAGTCTGGATTCATGGTGCTTAAGACAATTCCATATGTCTTTCACCCAAAATCTGTCATTAATTATCAGGCACAACTCCTTGATCTCACCCTAAGCTCTGGCAAAGTCTTCAAATAGACCAGCCTCCGCGGTGTTGTGGTTAGTGCAACAGACTACCGACTGGAAGGTTGCGGGTTTGAATCCCTATCAGTCCCTTCAAAAATCATTGTGGGATTTTTTTTGGCTCCTACCAGATCTGGGCATGCTATGGGCTCAATGGGAAGACTGGCACCACACAGTCGAGTCTCATCCACTTCGCAGATGCGTCATTGTGGGTGTTGCTCAAATCTTCTGACCAGCACCGCAGGTGTCTGTATCTCGCGGGCCAGTGTTGACGCCAGGATATATTGTGATAGTAAGCATAGAGTACAGCCCTGTCACACAGTCTCAATCCTAGATAGAACTCCATAGCATCATGATTATCATCCTCATCATCATCACACTGTAAAAACTGTGCCAGCTTTTGTGGCCATTAAAGTGGAGTAGAAAATAGGACAGAAATAACAAAGGTGAGCACAAAGGTAACCTCCTTGAGTGCAATGATCCTAAAAACAAACAAAAACAAAAACAACAACAACAAAAACACACCACACACACACACACACACACACACACACACACACACACACACACACACACACACGTTTTCAAACAGAGAAGGGAACAAAGCCTATGAAACACTGACACCACCAGAATGACTGAAGCATTAACCCTCTGACTCCCGCACCCTATCGACCAACTGCAAAAACTTAACTCTCCGATTCCCTCATCCTGTCCACCAGCTTCCTGCAGGAAGCTGGTAGATAGGACGAGGGAGTCAGAGAGTTTAAGTTTTTGCTTTGCTAGCATGGTTGACAATGCAGGATGCTGATGGACAGGGTGCGGGAGTCAAAGGGTTAAAATGGGCAGCCAGCAAGCCGACCTTTACCTTGTGGGATGGGAGCGAACTCAAGGTATGAGATCTCAAAGCCACAGCTCTATCGAAACAGTCTGACCAACAACAACAAACTGAATATGTTCTGAATACGTTCAACATGAGGGCAGTCTGTCACTGAATCAGCCAGGCATCAATAATTCAATCAATAAAATAACACACACACACTGAACTGAATCACAGCACTCTGATTTGATACATTACAAAAACATTCTGCAGCATTAAAATCACCGAAACAACAAGATCAACAGCTCTTAATGTAAGCGCAGGCTGATCAAAAAACACAACTCTGGAGTATGGTCACAGTAGTCCTGCATGACTGACTAATCACACAAACAAGGAAAACTGCTTTAAGAGATAAGAAGAATTCCAAAATCTGAGTACACACACAAAGCAGCAACACACATTTCAAATTTTAACAAAAATTAAGTGAGAATAATGCAGCTGGGGGGAAAAACAAAAAAATAATAAAAAACTATGGCTACAGACAAAATAAAAATACATAATCAAGAACTGGAAAATGACACACCGGTTAAAATGCACTGTTTTAAGTGCCTACTACTGTCCTACTTGACAAGATCAATATTTTTTGCGTGTGAAATGTTGGCAAATGTTGTTATTGCTAGTTTTGTTTTAAAGCCCAGCCGACAGCAAACAGCCATATCAGAGTCATAACCATTTCAAAACATACACAATATTTCAACAGGAAAAAAAAAGGAAAAGTAATGTAGGCCTTCACATCAATGCATTTGCGCATATAATCTAAGGAGATGCTCCTGGCGTTGACCATTCCATCTAATCTATCACACAGGGGATCTGAAAAACATACCTGAATGCAAATTTAAACACTAAAACATATATAAAAACAGGCTTATATTACCTAAAATTCTTTCCACATATCACATTTCCATAGAGCAAAAAATGCACTTCATACATGTACCCAATTATAAATCCTAAGAGAAAGTATGTAAGACTTTATCAAACACATACAGGTGAATGGACCAGCAAGGCAGAAAATGATAGGAAGAAATGATAGAAAGCAAAGGAGGAAGAAAGAAACAAAGAGAATGACAGAAATGAGGAAATTTCTAGCACAGAACTTCCAGAACGTGGGGATACTATTTGTACTGAAAGAGGACCCAGCATTCCTGGGAGGGGGGGGGGGGGGGGGGGGGAGGGGGGTTTGGCAAAAGTGACAGAGAAGGAGAAGGGAGGGAAAAAGTATCAAATAAACTGACATAAGCAATAGACAATCATGCAGTGAATGTGAGGAATACAAAAAGTAAGTATAGTGCTAGTCAATGAATAACACGGATAAATGATGTTGAAGGAAAAAGTGACTAACAAAAATGATGTGATGTGTGCCCATTGGGGTAATGTGTTAATGACACCGGACCATGATGTGAGAATGTGTATGTTGTGTGTGTGTGTCGTGCATGCGTGTCGTGTTGTGTGTGACAAGTGTGTGGTGCGCGCGTGATGTGTGTGCATGCATGTATTCATGTTTGTGTGTGTGTCGGTATGTACGGCACTTGTGTGTGAAGTGTTGTGTGTGGTGTGTGTGTGTGTGTGTTTGTTTGTGTGTGTGTGGTGTGTGTTGTGTGTTGTGTGTGTGTTGTGTTGTGTTGTGTTGGTTGTTGTGTGTTGTGTTGTGTGTGTTGTGTTGTTGTGTGTGTTTTTGTGTGTGTGTGTGTGTGTGTGTGTGTGTGTGTGTGTGTGTGTGTGTTGTGTGTGTTGTGTTGTGTTGTGTTGTGTTGTTGTGTTGTGTTGTGTTCACACAAGTGTGTGTGCGTATGTGTGTGCACGCATGTATTCATGTGTGTGTGTGTTTTGTGTGTGTGTGTGTGTGTGTGTGTGTGTGTGTGTGTGTGTGTGTTGTGTTGTGTGTGCGCGCGTGTGTGTGTGCACGCATGTATTCATATATGTTTGTGCGTGTGGTGTGTGGATGTATGTGCATGTTGTGTGTATGTGCGCATGTGTGTGTGTCTGTGTGTGTGTGTGTGCGTGCATGTATTTATGTGTGCATATGTGTGCGTGCAAGCATGTGCGCATGCGTGAGTGCTTGTGTTGTGTAAGAGATACACAACAGCTTCAGCATGTATCACAGTCTGCCTAGTGAATGAATGTATAATGAGTAGCAAGTCCAAATGCATAATTGAACAATAGCGCTAATAACAAATGATTTACTATCATTACCATCATTATAAATAAATAAAAAAGAGGAAAGGACAATAAACGCCAGCCTCTGAGTCAGTCTGACCTAACCCTACTGGCATGTTACCCATCTTAATGCCAGACATAATACCATGATGGCATAGTGCATTATATGACAATGCAACATGACAGTCAAGCCATTACACCAGTCTTCCTTTCTACTGAAAGATTACTACAGAAAAGTATGATGGCGTTGTAAACAGTATGACAAAACATACACACACACACACACACACACACAAGAACACACACACACACGAACACATACACACACACAACACACACACACACACACACACACACACACACACACACACACACACACACACACACACACACACACACACACACACACACACACACACACACACACACACACACACACACACTTCCAGTCAAAATGTAAATCATTGAATTTGAGATTGCAAAAACAAACAAACAAACAAACATGTGAGCACAATGAACTAAATAAAACACACCTGCATTCACGTTTGCTTGTCAAAAACAACTCATATCCTTCAGTTCACAACCTCAAACATACTCTCATCAAACTGAACGATACAATCTAACAATCAACGAGTAAAACATACCCAATAATCAATTTAAAATAAATACAAAGACTAGTACTTTTCAGCTTACCAAAACTTCCATTTAAATCACCTTCTTACAAACTTTTTCTTTTCTGCAGGAAGATGGAGTTCTAAGGTAAGAGGATGAAAAGGTTATTGTTATTGTTGTTTAACCCTTTGACTCCCGCACCCTGGCCACCAGCATCCTGCCTTGTCAACCATGCTAGCAAAGCAAAAACGACCTTTTGACTCCCTCACCCTATCCACCAGCTTCCTGCAGGAATCTGGTGGATAGGGTAAGGGAGTCAAAGGTCAAGTTTTTGCAGTCGGTGGATAGGATGCGGGAGTCAAAGGGTTAAAGCCCAACCGACTGTGTAGAGCTGTATCAGGGCTATAACCATTTCAAAACATGACAATACTTCAACAGGGGAAAAAGAAAGGAACAGAAAATTAAACAAACATATGTGACCTCCCACCACGAAATCAGTCTTAACTCGCAGTCAGTCGAAGAGCACTAGGAGCTGAAAAGGTGACTGAGGGTCTATCTGGGGTGTTTTGACTTTTTCCCAAAACTGATTTCTGCAGACTATAAACTATCCCCCACAGAAATATTTTTCTTGAAAAAATATTATTTATCAATTTAAAATGGCATTTTAATGCGCTGATCGCAGCAGAAAGAACACAATTTCCTACCAAAAGTACCTATTTTTGTCTCTTAATATGAACCGTAACCTGTACAGTACTCCCACATGTAATATACTGACAGAAAGCTCTTTGGTGCACCTTTCAGATAATGACAGGTAAAATTAGAAACAACGGTCAAAGCACCAAAAGAAAGAAATTTAAGGAAAATAGTAGGAGAGCACACAAAAACTTTAGAGGCCGTTTTCTCAAAATGGCCGTCATACAACTGAATGACTTTAAACATACATAACTTCTACATTTTTTTTTGAGTACTAAGCTTTATTCAAGTACCAAAATAATCAGTAGAATGTACACTTTCCAGTGATGTGTATATCTCAAAATGCCAAAATGCTGATTTTGTGCTGGCAGGTCATATATCAATGCATTCACACACATAATCTAAGGACATGTCCCTGGTGTTCACCACTCTGTCCAATTTACTGCACAGGTGATTTAAAAAACACACCTGAATACAAATGTAAACATAACTAAGGACATTTGTTTTTAACCTAAAATTGCTTCCGCATATCTCATTTCCCCACAGCCATAAATGCACTCAATCCATGTACCCAATTATCTGAGAAACAACACTTTTCTGGCACATAACATGTGCCAAACAAGCAAGCAAACAAAAAACAAGTAAAAAAAAAAAAAGGCCCTTAATGTCAAAATTCAACAAGAAACAAAATCACAGTCTCCTCTTCCCTAAGATATCATCGTCATCATCATCATCATCATCATCATCATCAATCATCATCATTGTTATTCATATCATCATTATTATTATCATTATCATTATTACCGATCAACAAATATCCAATTCAGCCAAGACTTCGCGAAACACTGGCATAATCTCATAGGAAAAGTAAACGTTCTTATTTTCCACAAGGATGATGAATGAATTCGCCTTTTAGATGAGTTTCCATTTGTGTTTGGTTTGCTCAAGATGGTGGAGGACACCACAACTTCAGCACTACAGCAGATATGCCATCCAACGCAGATCCAAAATCTTCACAGCAAACACCACAAGCCCGCAAAAATGAACTCTAAAAGTTTTTTTTTTAAAAAAAATTAATAAAGATAAAACAGAAATGGCTGAAGGTGGTCCTGTATGTAATCCAAAGCTTGTAGGAGAGTGAGGTGACCTTAACCCTTTGATTCCCGCAACCTATCCCCCAACTGCAAAAACTTAACCCTTTGACTCCCTCACCCTATCCACCAGCTTTCATGCGGGAAGCTGGTGGACAGGATGAAGGAGTCAAAGGGTTGAGTTTCTGCAGTTGGTAATAAGGTTGGGAGTCAAAGGGTTAAATGAGAAACTGTCCTCTGCTACTATTAACCATGCAACCCTTCATATGCATCTATCCCTTGTTGCCGCAAGCACAACTTCCACCCTCTCTGTCCTCAGCCCACTCTGCAAGTCCATCATATATTTTCTCCCTGGATCTACCAGGTGTTCTCTTTCCCTCCAGCTTTCCTGTTGTAGCCAGGTGATCTAGTTCCCCTACCCTCACAAAATGGTCTATAAATTTTGCTTGTCTTTTCCTAATCTTCCTTATTAAATGATCTTCTTGTGTCTGCCTCCATCCAGACAGTCTCGTTTGGCCAATTCTTTGCATCTGTATAACCCAGCTACATACCTTAACCCTGTACTGAAATCTAGCAACAACTTTCTGGCAAACTCTTTGCATCTGTATCAAATCCAACACTCACGCAAAATCTTGACATGAGCAAGGAAGGATCAATGGGGCTTACATTCTAAAAGTCTTCATTAAACACTTAACCCCTTCAATGCCACAGTATTTGTGGCCTTTTGCGTTGGTTTTTTTCGGTATGTTCACTAATTTGTTCACTGCTCATTCATTTCGTAAGATATCTTTTCAGTTTTTGGCATGTTTTTTTTCCTTATACCCTGGCTATGGTTTGATGTCATAGTTATTTGATTTGGTTGAAAAATAGTCTGATTAGAGATGATACAATGAGCCATTTTCTTAATAAAAAAAAAAAGAATTGCTTTCGATAACATACATAAACACACAGTAGCACATAAAACCACACAAAACAAGCAAAATTTGGTTTTTGTATATAATAAACATCAAGTGAAAAAGTTTTCTTACTATTATTACTCTCTGTGAATGTTTTTCTATGCAACAGTCAGCAAGTTCTTGGGTGGAGGAAGAGACAGAATAGGCAGTTGTTCCGCCATCTTGAATCGCATTATCAGTTCCATACTTTCTGATAATCAGACTACTATTCAATTCTCTGAACGGTCAAAAGGAAAAACTGCACTTTGACATCTCACACGAGGTTGGCCAAGAATCTAATATTATCTCCAATTTTTGCCCCCAAAATTTCAATGACAAAAATCTCCCATGGCAGACATGGTTACAGGCCTACAGACATGGTTACAGGCCTACAGACATGGTTACAGGCCTACAGACACGGTTACAGGCCTACAGACATGGTTACAGGCCTACAGGCATGGTTACAGGCCTACAGACATGGTTACAGGCCTACAGACAGGTTACAGGCCTACAGACATGGTTACAGGCCTACAGACATGGTTACAGGCCTACAGACACGGTTACAGGCCTACAGACATGGTTACAGGCCTACAGACATAATCAAAATTAAAACTGCCCCATAGTAGACATGGTGTAAGCAGGGAAGTTGTTAAGTTGACACCACCAGATGACTCCAGTCAATTCTCCAGCTTCTATGCCTGTGGGGTGGGACCGAAACTTGAGACGTCCAATCTCGAAAGCACAGTTCCATCAACTGATCGAGCCTGTCTTCATAAAAAAAAATCTTGTGGTTTCTGCACACACAAAAAAAAGAAGAGAGTGGTGAAGGCCTGTGGCGACGGTGAAGACGACCGCATGAGCCTCTCTCTTGTTTACGGACGCAGCTACGACTGTCCGTTGTCTCGGCGGTAGTTATGGAAAAGAGTGATGACGTTCTCGTAGACGACGAAGGTGATGGCGCAGGCTGGGGTCACACGCAGCATGCAGGGTCCCAGTCCTTTGTAGAAGGCCAGCCAGCCCTCATGCCTGTACACACACACATAATCAGAATCTAAGAGACTGGACGACTGAGTCCGAGAGACTGACAGCGTTCAAGTTCAGTTAATGTTACTGTCATTATCGTTTAAAGCCCAGCCGACTGCATAGAGCCATATCAGGGCTATAGCCATTTCAAAACATACACAATACTTCAACAGAGAAAGAAAAGGAAAAGAAAATTCAGTACACATTTCAATGCATCCGTGCACATCATCTAGAGAGATGCCCCTGGTGCTGACCATTCCGTCCAATTTATTGTACAGGGGATTTAAAAAACATACCTGAATATAAACTTAAACATAAGTAAGGCCACTGAAACATATGTAAGAACAGGCCTAAATTACCTAAAATTGCTTCCGCATATCTCATTTCTCTAGAGCCAAACATGCACGCGATAAATGTACCCAATTATCAATCTTAAAAAAAAGTACGTAAGACTTTATCGAACACATACAAGTGAATGGACCAGCAAAGTAGAAAATGATAGGAAGAAATGATAGAAAGCAAAGAAATATGGCAGAAACAAAGAGAGTGACAGAAAAGAGGAAATTTCTAGCACAGAATTTCCAAAAGGTGGGGATACTATTTATACTGAAAGAACCCCGGCATGAGGAGTAAACTGAAACCAGAACATGAAATCGCTCTTAACCCTTTTGCATCCTACATTGTCAACCTATCAACACAAAAACTTAACCCTTTGACTCCCTCACTCTGTCCACTAGCATCCTGCACTGTCGACCATGCTATCAAAGCAAAAACTTAACCCTTCGATTCCTTTACACCTTACTGCAGGAAACTGGTGGATTGGGTGAGGGAGTCAAAGGGTTAAGTTTTTGCAGCTAGTGGACAGTGTGCGGGAGTCAATGGGTTAAACAAACTCCAATTTCAGTCCATGCATACAAATAATAATAATGATAATAACAATAATAATAGTAATAATAATAACAATAATAATAATAGTAATAAAGTAATAATAATAAATAATACCACAGGATTGATCCACGATAAGGAAAAATTGTCCACTGTTTACCCACCAAGATTAGGAAAAGACAAGCAACATTTACAGGACATTTTATGAGGCAAGAGAAATTTGAACACCTGGTCACAACAGGAAAGCTGGAGGGAAAAAGAGCACCAGGTAGACCCAGGGAGAAAATACTGGATGGATTTGCGGAGTGGACAAGGACGGGAAGGCTGGGAGATGTACTTGCAGCGACAAAAGATAGATTTGTGTGGAGGGCCATGATCATCAACACCATGCAGCAAGGCACACGATGATGATGAGGAGGAGGAGGAGGAAGAGGAGGAGGAGGAATATCAGAAGCAGAATGGAGAGGTCAGGCAAGAGTGTACATTCGTAGGTGGTCACAAAAATGTACTGATGCAGTTCCACTGACACACTTATAGCATAATGTATTTTGTATGAAGTTCTTTGAAAAACAGGCAACCAGTGGAGGAAGTCTGAATGTGTTTTGTGCCCTTGAATTTTGGTCAATTGTGAGTGAATGCTTTAGTGAATGATGACAGACGTGCTTTGATTTCATTTATATATCAGGATTTGGCGCTGTATAAATGTTGTCATTAATTATCATTATTATTATAATTTTTATTGTATTGTATTGTATTGTATTGTACTGTACTGTATTGTATCGTATTGTATTGCACTGCATTGCATTGTAGTGCATTGCATAGTATTATTGTATTGCTGGTATGAGACTGCATAAAGGACTGTACTTTAACACTTTTGACTCCCGCACCCTGTATACTAACTGCAAAAAAATTAACCCTTTGACTCCCTCACCCTATACACCAGCTTACTGAAAGGAATCAAAGGAAGGAAGTCAAAGAGTTAAGTTTCTGCTTTGCTAGCATGGTTGACAATGCAGCGATGCTAGCAGACAGGGCCAGGGAGCGTGAGTTGAAGGGTTAAACACTGTACAGTATTTATAATCTAACAGGCTGGCTGACTCCTGTGGTCAACCTGTTGACTTGGGCTCGGATTTTCTGGATTTCAGTTCTAGCTTGTACAATAACAACTGGCCTGTAATCTTTCTGGTGGTGCCACCTCGGTGTTCCATGGATCCTGTTCCACATTCCAGACCCTCTGTTTCAGGACCCGGCCAGTGCACAGGGTCATGTGCAGGCTTAAGGAGTCTGTCTGTCGGATAACAGACAGCTGATCGGAGTTGGCACATAGGAATTGCCTGAATGCCATGAATCTCTCTTGGGTGAATTCCTTGTTCCATGGCACAGCATGGTATTAATGTATTATACTGTCTGTCTGAATGTGATAAATACCTGTTGAGTAAACTCTTTACTCCATAGTACCACATGGTATTAATGTAATATATCGTAATTGTTTGAAAATGATGTCTCTTCAGTAAACTATTTACTCCATAATATAGTATGGTATTTCTGTAATACATTGTAATTATCTGAATGTGATAAATGTCTCTTGAGTAAACTCTTTACTCCATAGTATAACACCATGTTATTGATGTAATGTATTGTAATTATCTAAATGTAAAAATGCCTGTTGAGTAAACTCTTTACTCCATAGTATAAACCATGTTATTGAGTAATGTATGTAATTATCTAAATGTAAAATACCTATGAGTAAACTCTTTATCCATAGTATAACACCATGTTATTGATGTAATGTATTGTAATTATCTAAATGTAATAAATGCCTGTGAGTAAACTCTTTACTCCATAGTATAACACCATGTTATTGATGTAATGTATTGTAATTATCTAAATGTAACAAATACCTGTTGAGTAAACTCTTTACTCCATAGTATAACACCATGTTATTGATGTATGTATTGTAATTATCTAAATGTAACAAATACTGTTGATAAACCTTTACTCATAGATAACACCATGTATGATGTAATATTGTAATTATCTAAATGTAACAAATACCTGTTGAGTAAACCCTTTACTCCATAGTATAACACCATGTTATTGATGTAATGTATTGTAATTATCTAAATGTAACAAATACCTGTTGAGTAAACCCTTTACTCCATAGTATAACACCATGTTATTGATGTAATGTATTGTAATTATCTAAATGTAACAAATGCCTGTTGAGTAAACTCTTTACTCCATAGTATAACACCATGTTATTGATGTAATGTATTGTAATTATGTAAATGTAATAAATGCCTGTTGAGTAAACTCTTTACTCCATAGTATAGCATGGTATTAATGGGATATATTGTAATTATCTGTATGTGATAAATGTCTCTTGAGTAAACTCCTTACTCCATGGTATTATTGTATTGTAATTTTATGTGATAAATGTCTTGAGTAAACTCTTTACTCCATGGTATTGCATGGTATTAATGGATTATATTGTAATTATCTGAATGCAATAAATGTGTCTTGAGTAAACTCTTTACTCCATGGTATTATTGCATTGTAATTATCTGAATGCAATAAATGTGTCTTGAGTAAACTCTTTACTCCATGGTATTATTGTATTGTAATTATCTGAATGCAATAAATGTGTCTTGAGTAAACTCTTTACTCCATGGTATTATTGCATTGTAATTATCTGAATGTGATGTCTCTTGAGTAAACTCTTTACTCCATGGTATTATTGTATTGTAATTATCTGAATGCGATAAATGTCTCTTGAGTAAACTCTTTACTCCATGGTATAATTGTATTGTAATTATCTGAATGCGATAAATGTCTCTTGAGTAAACTCTTTACTCCATGGTATTATTGTATTGTAATTATCTGAATGCGATAAATGTCTCTTGAGTAAACTCTTTACTCCATGGTATTATTGCATTGTAATTATCTGAATGCGATAAATGTCTCTTGAGTAAACTCTTTACTCCATGGTATTATTGTATTGTAATTATCTGAATGCGATAAATGTCTCTTGAGTAAACTCTTTACTCCATAGTATAGCATGGTATTAGTGAAATGTATTGTAATTGTGTTAACTATCTCTTGAGTAAACTCTTTACTCCATAGCATAGCATGGTACTGATGTATTGTAACTGTCAGAACGTAATAAACGTATCTTGAGTAAACTCTTTACTCCATTGTACAGCATGGTATTAATATAATGTTTTGTAATTATCTGAATGTGATGAATACCATAACATAGCATGGTATTAATGTATTATACGAATACCATTGCATAGCATGGTATTAATGTATTATACGAATACCATAACATAGCATGGTATTAATGTGTTATATTGTTATTGTCTGAATGTGATTAATCTCCCTCAAGTAAATTCTTTACTCCATAATACTGCATGGTATTAATGCGATATGTTGTAATTATCTGAATGTGATGAATACCATAGTACAGCAAGGTATTAATGTAATACATTGTGATCATCTGAATGTGATAAATCTCTTTGAGTAAACTCTTTACTCCATAGTATAGCATGGTATTAGTGTATTGATATACTGTCACTGTCTCTAGCATTGCATGGTATTAATTTAATACACTGTAAATCAATACATGCACAAACACAAAATACAAACACAGAATACAGAGATAAACGACACCGTACCATCTTCCATTACAGACGTGTTTATTAGCTACAATTTGTTATCTGTTACATACATGATAAAGAATAAAAACAGTAACACAACATCTTCCGTTAATAAACACACACATAAAATTACCTATGTATAAAGCTAATTTGTCAACATCATCTTCAATTAATAAACACACACATAAAATTACCTATGTAAAAAGCTAATTTATCAACATCTTATTTTTCAATCTTATGTCTGAACATATTGGTTACATATTCATAAATGTGTACACTTTAAAAAAAAAAAAAATTAAAGATCAGGAAATCAACAGCATACTCCTTCTGAATGAACACATTTTCTATGGCCAATCCCATTATAATCTCATGTTCACAAAAATGTCCACATATTTATCAATCTGTGCACTTTAATCTTTAGACTCCCTCACCCTGTCCACCAGCATTCTGCATTGTCAACCATCAGAACAAAGCAAAAAAATTAACCCCTTTGACTCCCTCACCCTATCCACCAGCTCCCTGCAGGAAGCTGGTGGATACGGTAAGGGAGTCAAGGGGTTAGGTTTTTGTAGTTGGTGGATAGAGTGCAGAAGCCAAAGGGTTAAAAACAAAGATTGGATCCAAAACAGAACAAAAACACACCCAGACACAATTCTTTGGCTACAGATCTGTCAATTTATGCACACATTATCACAGAACTCTCAGACCTGACCAAACAAATAAAAAAATTGTCTGAAATACACATCCATTTCAACAGTCTCAGTCTGAAAAACAAAACATATCATCTCTCTGTTTGACCAAATATGCTTTGAGCGAATACAAGCCAGCCAATTTCTACATCTTAACACTCAGCGTTCCAAGAAAAGAACACTGACACTGACAGAAAACAACAACAACAACAACAACAACGTTGACTCCTGCACCCTATCCATCAACTACAGAAACTTATCTCTTTGACTTCCTCACCCTATCCACCAGCTTCCTGCAGGAAGCTGGTGGATAAGGTGAGGGAGACAAAGGGTTAAGTTTTTGCTTCGCTAGCATAGTTGACAATACAGGATGCTGGTGGACAGGGTGAGGGAGTCAAAGGGTTTAATGTTGCTTACTGGAGTTGTCTGTCTCAAAATTGGACAAGTTTTTTTTTTTTATCTCTCCTGTGGTTATGGATATCATTATTGTCATTTTGTTGCCCGAGTCCAACCCACTATACAGAGCCATATCAGGGCTATAACCATCTAAAAAGTACACTATACATCACTGGAGAGACCCCCACCCCCCACCCCCCCCCACCCCCCCCCCCCCCACCCCGGAAAAAAAAATTAAGAATAAATATTGATGCATTTTGTTCATTAATCTAAGGAGATGCCCCTGGTGCAGACCATTTTGTCCAAGTTACCACCAAAGGATTTTAAAAAACAATCCTGAATACAAATGTGAACATAACTCAGGACACTAAAACATACTTATAAAAATTTATAACCAGTCCCAAGAGAAATACATAAGGCTTTATCAAAGAAATACAGGTGAATGGACCAGCAAGGCAGAAGATGACAGGAAGAAATGACTGAAAGCAACGGAGCAAGGCAGAAACAAAGAGAGTGAGAGAGTGACAGAAAAGAGTAAATTTCTAGTACAGAATTTCAAGAAGGTGGGGATACTGTTTATACTGAAAGAGCCCCCGACATACCAATGGACATCAATAGTACGACCGACTGGTTACTTGGTAAACCTCTAGCCTATGAAAGCCTCAGCATTGATTTCTTGGATTAACATGTTTGTACAGGTTAAAGATTGTTGCCTGTTGAACACACACAGATGGACAGTCAGTCAGACATACACACACGCGCGCACACACACACTACACCACAAAACACACAGTGCATGCATGCACATATGCACACACGAACACACACCACACCACACAACATGCAGCGCATGCACACACACACACACACACACACTCACAAGCACACACACACACTCACAAGCACATGCACACACACACACTCTCACAAGCACGCACACACACACACTCACAAGCACGCACACACACACACACACACACACACACACACACACAAGCACATAAGCACACACACACACACACACACACACACACACTCTCACAAGCAAGCCACACACACACACACACGCACACTCACAACCACACACACACACACACCACACACACACACACACACAAGCACATAAAACACACACACACACACACACACACAACACACACACACACACACACACACACAACACACACACACACACACACAACACCACACAAGCACACAGCACACACACACACACAACCACACACCACACACACACACCACACACACACAACACACACACACACACACACACACACACACACACACAACACACACCCCACAACACACAATCTCACAAGCACACATATTTAAAAATACTGAACATCACACTTTTTACCCTTTGATCCCCACCCTATCCCCCAACTGCAAAAACTCAACCCTTTGATTCCCTCGCTGGTGGACAGGGTGAGAGAGTCAAAGGGTTAAGTTTTTGCTTTGCTAGCATGGTTGACAATGCATGATGCTGGTGGACAGGGTGCGGGAGTCAAAGGGTTAACCTCACAACTGTGAAAACACATATGCACACATGCACGCGCGCGCACGTTTGTTTTACTGCAGAAAGCTTCGTTATTTTTTACCAAAGATGTTTACACAAGGAAACTATCTTGAAAAGCATTTTTAAAGAAGTAATATCAGATCAAGTTCTGTTAGTTAAAATTTCAGAATCATTGGTTCACAGTGCTGTTAATGCGTTACTTTAAGATTATCATTTGAGTTATCATTATCTTATTTTGTTTTGTTTTGCTTTTTATGACGATTTTTCTTTTACATTTGATGTTAGCGTTGTTCTAGTTTCATTTCTCTGTTCATCCATATCCTTTTTCTAAAGACCTTGCCAATTCCTTTTAATTTCTTTTCCATCTCTTACTCTGTTCCCTTCTTTCCCCCTCCTCCCCCCCCCCCAAAATCATCCTCCATGCCATTTTTACCCGTCTAATATCACTTATAGTCAAAAGACGTTAAATCAAGGAACGAACGAACACACACACACAAATTCTGTCTGTCTGTCTCTCTCACTCACTCACTCACTCACAAAGTATCTACATTACCCTTCAATTAACACTGATATAAAGTTGCACACACGTTTGCAAAACACACACACTCATCTGTTCCTCAAAAGCCCAACAAAGACCAATCAATAATCCACTGATCATCTCTTTACCAAAACACTCTAACAAGGCTGGATGACTGGTGAAAAGGATTGTCTTCACACGAACTATCTGGCTCCAACAAGCCGCGAAGACCGTGTTCATAAACATCATGAAGAAAATGGATTACGAGTTTAATAACTGGTCATTATCACCAACAGTTTGTGCCAAAATATCATCAAATATTTGTATCATAATCCCACCCAATGGTCATATCACCTACAATTTGTGCCAAAATATCATCAAACGTTTGTATCATAATCCCACCCAATGGTCATTATCACCTACAATTTGTGCCAAAATATCATCAAACGTTTGTATCATAATCCCACCCAATGGTCATTATCACCTACAATTTGTGCCAAAATATCATCAAACGTTTGTATCATAATCTCACCCAAAGTTGACATGCACATGGTCACTATCACCAACAGTTTGTGCCAAAATATCATCAAACATTTGTATCATAATCTCACCCAATGGTCATTATCACCAAAAGCTTGTGCCAAAATATCATCAAACGTTTGTATCATAATCTCACCCAATGGTCAATATCACCAACAGTTTGTGCCAAAATATCATCAAACATTTGTATCATAATCTCACCCAAACTTGACATGTACTTGGTCACTATCACCAACAGTTTGTGCCAAACATCATCAAACCTTTGTATCATAATCCCACCCAATGGTCATATCACCAACAGTTTGTGCCAAACATCATCAAACCTTTGTATCATAATCCCACCCAACGGTCATATCACCTACAATTTGTGCCAAAATATCAAATCTTTGTATCATAATCTCATCCAAAGTTGACATGCACATGGTCATTATCACCAACAGTTTGTGCCAAAATATCATCAAATGTTTGTATCATAATCTCACCCAAACTTTACACTTACAAGGTCATATCACCGACAGTTTGTGCCAAAATATCACCAAACGTTTGTATCATAATCTCACCCAAACTCGACATGTACTTGGTCATATCACTAACAGTTTGTGCCAAAATATCATCAAACATTTGTATCATAATCTCACCCAAACTCGACATGTACTTGGTCATATCACCGACAGTTTGTGCAAAATATCATCAAACATTTGTATCACATTCTCACCCAAACTGTGTAAGTACATGGTCATTATCACCAACTGTTTACACAACAAGTATCACCACTACGTTTACATGAAAATCACCACACTTTACATGCTCATTTATCACCAACAGTTTTAGGGAGACGGGTGGCAGAATGTTTCAGACGTTCGCCTGACAATAACTTAACTCTAGGTTCCAGGGTTCGTTTCCCCATAGAGGCCTTAACTTTTCTCCTCAGTTTGACCGGAAAATCAAACTGAACATCTAGTTCTTTGAAAGGGGATGAAAAATGCATTTCACCCATGTGCCTTCTGGCTATGCACA
Source organism: Monoplex corrugatus (assembly GCA_030674185.1). Taxonomy (NCBI): domain Eukaryota; kingdom Metazoa; phylum Mollusca; class Gastropoda; order Littorinimorpha; family Ranellidae; genus Monoplex; species Monoplex corrugatus. The sequence goes on from JAPXFY010000033.1 coordinate 11,190,691, forward strand.
CTAAAGATCCCACTGCAGTTGAAAATTGTGAAGAGGGCATTATCTGGCTGGCTTAGTATAAAACATTGGAGAGATAGGTTGATTTCCCAGGTCCCTCCCCTTGAAGACCAATTAATCTTCTTGCCCTTCTGAAGTCTTGGTCAAAAAGAAAAACAAAAATGGGGGATGCACTGCAGCAACGCACTCTTAAAAAGAAGAGCAGCCTAAGTTTTACATGGTATTGTCCATTGTGACAAAAGAAATGAATATGAATATGAATATGAATATGAACCTGAACCTGAATATGAACATGAATCCAGGGAGAGGACACAGGCGCCGCCCTCATAATGCCGGCCCCGAGAAAAGTTGAGGTCTCTACCACCTCACTCCCCAACGACCCCAGGGTTTGGGACTCTCTCTCTCTCTCTCTATCTGTCTATCTATCTGTCTCTCTCTCTCTCTCTCTGTCTATCAACCCAAGGGCTAAGGGACTCTCTCTCTCTCTTTATCTACCTATCTACCTACCTACCTACCTACCTATCTACCTATCTACCTATCTATCTATCTATCTATCTATATATCTATCTATCTGTATCACCAACAGTTTGTGCCAAAATATCACCAAACATCTATATCATAATCTCCACCAAACTTTACATCGTGTTTACGTGCTCGTTATCACCCAAACTTTTCACAGAAAGTTAACAACAAACGCTAACAATGACAATATCACCACCAATCTGATAAAGAATGGTTCAGATACAACTGCGGCCACTGGAAAATCGTATCTATTATTAGTATTAACTTACATTGCAAAAACCAAAATGACGTCATCTGTACATTGAGTGTCCTGTGAATGTTGAGTGTAGAGAACAAACACACTACTGCACGTTGAATGATGAGGAGTGCATTGTACAAACTTAACCCTTTGACTCCCACACTCTGTCCACCAACTGCAAAAACTTAACCCTTTGATTCCTTCACCCTACCCACCAGCTTCCTGCAGGAAACTGGTGGATAGGGTGAGGGAGTCAGAGGGTTAAGTTTTTATTTTGCGAGCATGGTTGACAATGCAGGATGCTGGTGGACAGAGTGCAGGAGTCAAAGGGTTAATCATGATACCTGCATAATGAGTGTACTGTGAATGATGAGTGTATTGTACAAATACACTACTGTACTGTGAATGATGAGTGTATTGTGCAAACACATTATTGTACTGAAAAATGGTGAGTGTATTGTACAAACACATTATTGTACTCTGTATGATGAGTGTATTGTACAAACACATTATTGTACTGAAAAATGGTGAGTGTATTGTACAAACACATTATTGTACTCTGTATGATGAGTGTATTGTACAAACACATTATTGTACTCTGTATGATGAGTGTATTGTACAAACACATTATTGTACTGAAAAATGGTGAGTGTATTGTACAAACACATTATTGTACTCTGTATGATGAGTGTATTGTACAAACACATTATTGTACTCTGTATGATGAGTGTATTGTGCAAACACATTATTGTACTCTGTATGATGAGTGTATTGTACAAACACATTATATTATTGTACTCTGTATGATGAGTGTATTGTACAAACACATTATTGTACTCTGTATGATGAGTGTATTGTACAAACACATTATTGTACTCTGTATGATGAGTGTATTGTACAAACACATTATTGTACTCTGTATGATGAGTGTATTGTACAAACACATTATTGTACTCTGCATGATGAGTGTATTGTACAAACACATTATTGTACTCTGCATGATGAGTGTATTGTACAAACACATTATTGTACTCTGTATGATGAGTGTATTGTACAAACACATTATTGTACTCTGTATGATGAGTGTATTGTGCAAACACATTATTGTACTGAAAAATGGTGAGTGTATTGTACAAACACATTATTGTACTCTGCATGATGAGTGTATTGTACAAACACATTATTGTACTCTGTATGATGAGTGTATTGTACAAACACATTATTGTACTGAAAAATGGTGAGTGTATTGTACAAACACATTATTGTACTCTGCATGATGAGTGTATTGTACAAACACATTATTGTACTCTGTATGATGAGTGTATTGTACAAACACATTATTGTACTGAAAAATGGTGAGTGTATTGTACAAACACATTATTGTACTCTGCATGATGAGTGTATTGTACAAACACATTATTGTACTCTGTATGATGAGTGTATTGTACAAACACATTATTGTACTCTGTATGATGAGTGTATTGTACAAACACATTATTGTACTCTGTATGATGAGTATATTGTACAAACACATTATTGTACTCTGTATGATGAGTGTATTGTACACACACATTACTGTACTCTGCATGATGAGTGTATTGTACAAACATTATTGTACTCTGTATGATGAGTGTATTGTACACACACATTGTACTCTGAACGATGACTGTGCTGTACAAATACAATGTGTATTCTGAATGATGTGTGTATTGTACAAACACAATTTGTGTACTGTGAATGTGTGCACTGTACAAATATACATGTACAAGTTTATTGTGAATGGTAAAATGCATTGCACAAATACAAAGTTACCTGCACAAAACGTGTACGGTGAATGACGTAAGTGATCAGTGCATTATACAAACATGATGATGTTAACTGCACAATAATAATAATAACAATAATAACAATAATAATAATAATAATAATAATAATAATAACAATAACAATAATAATACTAATAAATGTAATAACAGTAATGAACATTAGCAAGAAACACCCGAGGGGACTGGATGGGACCCAGAGCATCAATGCCTCACCACTGCCCAGACAATCACTGCCAGCTCCTGACGCCACACAACAGCCATTTCATCAAGCAAAGGGGAAGCTATCCATGTGCTGCATGACCCATTCGGACCCGACCCAGTCATCAGCTACCTTGTTTACAGTTTGAATGGCAAGGTGGATAGAAGACAAACCTCCCCGTGGGGATGCCGGGGGCTCTTTCAGTATAAATAGTATCCCCCACCTTCTGGAAATTCTATGCTAGAAATTTCCTCTTTTCTGTCACTCTTTTTGTTTCTGCCTTGTTGCCTTGCTTTCTGTCATTTCTACTTATTTTCTGCCTTAATGGTCCATTCACCTGTATTTTTTTGATAAAGTCTTATGAACTTTTTCTTCAGATTGATAATTGGGTACATGTATTAAGTGCATTTTTGGCTCTAAGGAGGTGAGATATGCGGAAGCAATTTTAGGTAATTTATGCCTGTTTTTATATATGTTTCGGTGTCCTTATGTATGCTTATATTTGTATTCAAGTGTGTTTTTTAAATCTCCCCTGTGCGATAAATCTGACGAAATGGTCCTACACCGGGGGCATGTCCTTAGATTATGTGCGCGAATGCATTGATATGTGTACTTAATTTTCTTTTTTTTTTTTTCTGTTGAAGTTTTGTGTGTTTTGAAGGGGTTATAGCCCTGATATGGCTCTGTGCAGTCAGCTGGGCTTTAAACAACAATAAAAGAAAAGAAAAAAAGACGACAAACCCCAGGACATAGCCACATAGCGCATACCCAACAGGTCCAGCCTAGGTACCAGACCAAGAGAAAATGGAGGAGCTCTCCTTGTTATGGACCTTCATCTAATGAGCCACCTGCTCAGACATCAGCCCCTGCATCTGCCACCTCTTCTCCCCTTACTACAGTCTCAACACCTAGCTGTGGTAGGAAGCTTCCTATACAGGACTATACTGTTTTACCACAATTTCAACTTCTCAAGATGACGTCTCTGCGCTCGGAATGAATTCCATATGCACTGTTGTCACAGGTGCCATGTGATGGAGAAGATCCAGAACGATCACGGCACAAGCCTTAAGCCTGCACATAAACCCAAGAGCTGGCCAGGTCCTGAGGTCCTACCTAGATAGTTCCATAATTCTGAGGTTGTATGGGAGTGAGGTGACAGAGACTTCAACTTTTCCAGGGGCCAGTACCACGAGGGCAGTGACCATCCCCTCTCCCTCGCTTTAAAGTCATATATTCATATTCACTTTTTTTTTTACCAAGACTTCAGAAAGGCAAGAAGGCTAAAAGGTCTTCAAGGGGTGGGACCAGGGAAATCAACCTATCTCTCCAATGTTTTATACCAAGGCAGCCAAGCAATGCCCTGCTCTTCATGATTTTCAACTGCCATGGGATCTTTAGCATGCGCAGCCAGAAGGCACACAGGTCCGACTCATTTCTCGTCCCGTTCCGAAGGACTAGATGTTAAGTATGATTTTCCAGTCAAACTGAGGAGAAAAGTCGAGGCCTCTACGGGGAGCAAACCCTGGAACTTTGAATTTAGTTACTGGTAGGTGAACGTCTGAACCATTCTACCACTCTTCTCCCTTTTACCACAACCAAGGGGTGTAAAGGCTACACTTAGACGGAACAGTCAGAAATGTAAATTCTTCAACATCCACAGGGGAGTTCAACAAGGTTATATCCTCTCATCATATCTCTTTAACGTCTAAACCAAACAAGTCATGAGAGATGCTGATATAGAAGGCATGGGTATAAAGATAGGAGGAAAAAAATGTTACAAACCTGCGTTATGCCAATGATACTGCGCTATTAGCAGACAACATTACCAGTATGAAAAGAATTCTATACAGGATGGATGCAGCAGGCAGAGCTGGCCTAAACTTGAACGCCAAGAAAAGTGCTACATATCAAAAGCAAAGACATTGAAACAATCATAACATCTTAATTAAGAAAGTTCCTTCAGAAAATGTTAAGGATTTCAAATATCTTGGTTCTGTAAAAAAAAATGATGGTGGAGCCTGCTCCAAAGAATCAAAACAAGAATTGGAAAAGCAAAGCAAAAAATGGTCCAACTCAACAACATCTGGAAAGACAGAGGCATACCAAATGGCCTGAAATTCTTTTAAAATGTCTGATCTGGCCAGTCACGATTTATGGCTGCCAAGCCCGGACTCTCAGAAAAACTGATTGCAGAAGAATTGAGGAAGCAGAGATGTGGTTTTATCGGCGACTACTACATGTCAAATGGACAGATGGAAGAACTAATCAAAGTGTCCTGGAAGAACTTGATACCACCAGAAAACTACTAGCAGACATCAACAAGAGAAGACTAAAAAAATTGGCCATGTGTCACACAACAGGAACACAGAACTCATGGCAACCATTTTTCAAGGAAAAAACATTGGCAAAAAGGAAGAAAGGCAGACCTCCAATCTCATACATTGAGAACATAACCAACATCAGTAGGAACCAGAAAAAACATGAAAGAAGAATATGAACGCTGTATTTAATACAACAAAACAAGACAGGCACAAATTTTTGGCCAACTGGCCTTTGTCAAGCGTAAGATTACAAACAAACAAACACTAGATACAAAAAATTTGAGAAAAAGACTGAAACTTCCCTGCTGCTGTCTTCAATTGAAGACACATTGAAGACAGCAGCAGGGAAGTTTCATATCAATTGAAGACAGCACCAGGGAAGTTTGCCTTTTTCTCAAATTTTTTGTATCTAGTGTTTGTTTGTTTGTATCTAGTGTTTGTTTGTTTGTAATCTTACGCTTGACAAAGGCCAGTTGGCCAAAAAATTTGCGCCTGTCCTGTTTTGTAATATTAAATACGCGTTCATATTCTTCTTTCGTGTTTTTTCTGGTTCCTGTTTGCTTGAACGCGGGCAGTCACACTTGTTTTGGATAACATCAGTGGCCTAAATATTCAAGAAGTTGTCCACAAAAGTGCACACAGAGCGGCTTGGAGGGAGGTGGTGGTGTCAAAGAGTGCAGCGGCCAACACTGAACCCAGTGACACCAACAGGTGAGACAGGTAAGACAGTGGGTGTGCATCATCATCATCATCATCATTATCATCATCATCATCATGTGCCCTGCTGCATGGCGTTAGCGATCATGGCCCTCCATGCGAACGTGTCCTGGAAGAACTTGACACCACCAGAAAACCACTAGCATACATCAACAAGAGAAGACTAAAACACACTGGCCATGTGTCACGTGCATACTTTCACAATAGCGGCCAGGCATGATGCTCTAGATACAACCCATCTTGTTTTTCAGCTAGATCTGATATGCCCCCATACACATCCCAAGTTTGTTGGCTTTCTGAGCTGTCACCGGGACTCTGAATGATGTGAATGATCAGTGTATTGTGCAAATACCATGATGTTAACAGCACAATAATAGCAATAATAATGAAGATTTATACAGCACAACGTCAATGAGCACACTGTGAATGTTGAGTTATCCTACAAACGCAAGGACGTTACCTGCACAATGACTGTATTGTGAAAATAAATGAATGAGGAATGAATCTCACACACACACATGTACACACGCACGCACGCACGCACACACACACACACACGCACATACACACACACATACACAGAACCTCGTGCATGAAAGCATCATACTCTCATTGACAAGACTTCTCAAACTACAGAAAAAGATTTTGTTACATAACTTCAGAAACATTTCTAATTCAAAACACCATATTCCAATTACTATTATTCTCTCTCAAATACTACACCACTTAAAGCTCGTGTTAACCATCTTGTAGCCTGAAAAACATGCATTCTGTATTGAAACAGTCATGCAACATCACTGGCTTATCGACACACATCACTGGCTTATCGTACAACACACATCACTGGCTTATCGTACAACACACATCACTGGCTTATCGTAACAACACACGTCACTGGCTTATCGTACAACACACGTCACTGGCTTATCGTACAACACACGTCACTGCTTACGACAACACACGTCACTGGCTTATCGTACAACACACGTCACTGGCTTATCGTACAACACACGTCACTGGCTTATCGTACAACACACGTCACTGGCTTATCGTACAACACACGTCACTGGCTTATCGTACAACACACGTCACTGGCTTATCGTACAACACACGTCACTGGCTTATCGTACAAACACACAGTCACTGGCTTATCGTACAACACACATCACTGGCTTATCGTACAACACACATCACTGGCTTATCGTACAACACACTTCACTGGCTTATCGTACAACACACGTCACTGGCTTATCGTACAACACACGTCACGCTTATCGTACAACACACATCACTGGCTATCGTACAACACACATCACTGCTTCGACAACACATCACTGTTATCGTAACAACACACATCACTGGCTTATCGTACAACACACATCACTGGATCAATTCATCAGTACACACACATCACTGTTATCGACAACACACTTACTGGCTGTATCGTACAACACACGTCACTGGCTTACGTACAACACACATCACTGGCTTATCGTACAACACACGTCACTGGCTTATCGTACAACACACATCACTGGCTTATCGTAAACACACACACTGGCTTATCGTACAACACACATCACAACCATGAAGAAAACAGACAGACAAAAACATCACAACACAATAAGAACTACAACAATTACCACTCAGAGCAAACTGAATCATTCATCAGTAACAATTACCACTAAACATGCGTGCGTTGGGCGTGCGTGTGTGCGTACAGGTGTGTGCACATGTACATGCTATGTGTGGAATTATGTCTATAACAGTCATCACACACACACACAACACACACACAGAGTCATGCAACACACACACACACACACACACACACACACACACACACCACACACACAGAGTCATGCAAAGCATTAAACACATTTATCATTTTACCAGCATACATTCAACTGGACACAACGTTTTTATTTAATAGCCAGGAACACTGAGACCATTTGAAGCAAACAACAGATTTGAGTATTAAGACACTCAAAAAAATGCTCACTGAAAGGTCTACTACTACCACACTCATAGTCATATACATACAAACTTATGCTCGCTAAAAGGTCTACTACTACCACACTCATACACATACAAACTTATGCTCGCTAAAAGGTCTACTACTACCACACTCATACACATACAAACTTATGCTCGCTAAAAGGTCTACTACCATCACACTCGTACACATATAAACTAGACACCATGTTTTGGCAATAAATATGCAGACCATTTTGGAGGGCACCATTGACATGAATAAGGATAAAACTCGTACACTTCAAAAAATACCTCCAAAAAGATGTACAAAAATCATCCAGTATTCATTCACAAACCACAAGATTGTCTCTTGAAAAATGTGTTCAAAACAAGAACGACAAAAACCAAAAACAATCTTTCTTTTCTCCATGAACAAAAGAAATATTTCCAAAAAAAAGTGAGCAGTATTGAATCTGACATTCTTTTTTGGTCTTGTTTGGACACAGAAAAAAGAGAGGATAAAACACTTTAGGTATGAAATACATGACACAAAAAGTTTAAAAAGCAAGGAAAATCTTCCATTAAAAAAAGGGGGAAGTAAAAAAACGAAAATACATGAAAATCAAGACATTCCTACATTAAATCTGTTCATGTATAAAGACATTCTTATATTATGTTTGTGTTGAGTATAAAGACATTCTTATATTAAGTTTGTGTTGAGTATAAAGACATTCTTACATTGCCTGTGTTGTGTATAAAGACATTCTTACATTGCCTGTGTTTAGTATAAAGACATTCTTATATTGCCTGTGTTGAGTATAAAGACATTCTTATATTGCCTGTGTTGAGTATAAAGACATTCTTATATTGCCTGTGTTGTGTATAAAGACATTCTTATATTGCCTGTGTTGTGTATAAAGACATTCTTACATCAAGTCTGTGTTGAGTATAAAGACATTCTTACAGTAAGCCTGTATGAGTACAGAGATTCTACATTAAGTCTGTACGACGTTCAAGAGATTCCAACATTAAGTCTGCACGACGTTCAAGATATCCCTACATTAAGTCTGCACGACGTTCAAGAGATTCGTACATTAAGTCTGTACGGCATTCAAGATATTCCTACATTAAGTCTGCACGACGTTCAAGAGATTCCTACATAAAGTCTGTACAGCGTTCAAGAGATTCCTACATTAAGTCTGCACGACGTTCAAGAGATTCCTACATAAAGTCTGTACAGCGTTCAAAAGATTCCTACATTAAGTCTGTACGACATTCAAGAGATTCCTACATTAAATCTGTAGAGCGTTCAAGAAATTACTACATTAAGTCTGTAAGGTGTTCAAGAGATTCCTACATTAAGTCTGTACGACATTCAAGAGATTCCTACATTAAGTCTGTAGAGCGTTCAAGAGATTCCTACATTAAGTCTGTACGACATTCAAGAGATTCCTACATTAAGTCTGTAGAGCGTTCAAGAAATTACCACATTAAGCCTGTAAGATGTTCAAGAGATTTCTACATTAAGTCCATAGGGCATTCAAGAGATTCCTCAAAAGTCCGACTTGTTTATCAGAGTTTTAAAATCTCATTTAATAAAGGGGAAAAATGGAACACATGTAACCCGATATGTATGTATGCATGATTACCAACGTTTCCGCATGCGTTATGTTTTGTATAAAAGCATAATGCGCACTGAACCCTTTGACTTCCGCACCCTGCCCACAAGGTGAGGGAGTCAAAGAGCTAAGTTTTTGCAGCTGGTGGATAGGCTGCAGGACTCAAAGGGTTAATGGATTTTATTGTGGTTTTGTGCTTTTCTCTCTTTTGTTTTCTGTACACATCTTATGTGTCGATCGATCCTTTCCACTGTAACTGTTTCCTGTCTACTGTATGCACTGAAAATACTCAACATCAATCGCCGTGGTGTATTGGTCAGTGCAACTGGGAACAGGCTGGAAGGTTTTGGGTTTGAATCCCCATCAGTCCCTTCAAAAATCATTGTGCATTGTTATTGCTGTTGTTGTTGTTGTTGTTGTTGTTGTTGTTGCTGTTGTTGTGATACCACTAAAGATACAGCTGTTCAAACATCCGATTTATTTATCGGGGTTTTAAAATATCATTTCGCAAGGGAAAAAAAGGAATGTGTAACCCGACATGTATGTATGCACTATTACCAACATCTCTGCATCATTATGTTTTGTATAAAAGCGTAATGTGCACTGAACCCAAATGACTTTAGAGAAGAACGCCACACGTGAACGATTAACTGACATTATTTTACAAGGGTCTGACAATACAGAAATGGTGCCTCTGCCTTATGTTTCACAACTTTTTATTTTTATTAATGTCATCTAAAAATCTAAGTCAACTGAAAAAACATTGCCCTGAAATTCAACTCCCATCACTTTTTAAAAAGAATTCTTGAAAAAAAAAAAAACCTTTAAGGTTAATAACATTTTATAATGGTCTGGCCATATCAAAATAATGTTGCTGCCCCATAATATCACATCTTTATCTGCACTTATTACTAATAAAAAAAATTGTAAATTTTTTTATATATATATATATATATATAAAGTACCATCTAATGGCATCACATCTTCAACTGCATTTATTACTAGAACAGAAAAAGTAATATCTAAAACGGAGCCCGGTCAGAGAAAAACTGCCAAGAAATTAAAGTCTATTATCAACAACAACAACAACAAAATTGCCAGAAAACAAAAAAAAAAACTTTGCCAGCTTCTGCGCCATTAAAGGAGGCGTGGAAAATACGACGAACAAAAAAACAAAATAAAAAGTGAACACAAAGGTAACCCCCCTGAGTGCGATGATCCTAAAAAAGAATTTTTTTTTAGAGATTTTTATCAAATCAAAACAGAATTGCTGCCCCTGGTGTCACACCATTATCTAAATTTTTACTAAAAAATATACCAAGAGACCATTAAAAATATAAGACCACTCAGAAATTCAAACTTATCCATCCATAAAATCTTTGCTTTAAAAAACCAAAAAGGAAAGGGGTTGAATAATTAATATTTCAAAACAAGACTGATAATAACATAACACGATCATCAAACGTCAAATGATTTTTAACCCTTTGACTCCAGCACCCTATCCGCCAGAACCTGCATGTCAACCATGCTAACAAAGCAAAAACTTTAACCCTTTGACTCCCTCACCCTATCCACCAGCTTCCTGTAGGAGTTTGTGGAAAGGGTGAGGGAATCAAAGGGTTTTTGGCGGTTGGTGGATAGGGTACAGGAGTGAAAGGGTTAAACAAATTATGTCTCTTTCCAATCTAGTCAGTCTATATTTTCCTTTCTTTCATGATACTATTTTTCCCTGTAAAGGAGAAAACACGCACACGCACACGCACGCACACACACACACACACACACACACACCTGAAACAAATGGAAGGGGAAAAATCATACAAGCAAACAAACAAAACACAGGCATGAGTATATACTCCCTCCTTAATCGACTCAAAAACAGAATGCCGCTCTGACATAGTCTGCTCATACAGCGTGATACGTATTACTTATCAATACTGGAATGGTACAATTTGCTCGCAAGAAAAATCTTGAGTTTGAACATGATCTTATAGAATCATAATAGACAATTAATCTTACCAAAAAAATTTTCAAACAAAAAATTATTAAAAAAAAAAAGATTTGTAAATCTGATAATCTTAACCCTTTGACTCCTGCACCCAGTCCTATCCACCAACAGCAAAAACATAACCCTTTGACTCCCTCACCCTATCCCACTATTCACCAACAGCAAAAACATAACCCTTTGACTCCCTCACCCTATCCCCTATTCACCAACAACAAAAACATAACCCTTTGACTCCCTCACCCTATCCCACTATTCACTAAAACAAAAACATAACCCTTTGACTCCTCTCACCCTATCCCCCTATTCACTAAAAGCAAAAACATAACCCTTTGACTCCCTCACCCTATCCCACTATTCACCAACAGCAAAAACATAACCCTTTGACTCCCTCACCCTATCCCCTATTCACCAACACAAAAACATAACCCTTTGACTCCCTCACCGTATCCCCCTATTCACCAACGCAAAAACATAACCCTTTGACTCCCTCACCCTATCCCCTATTCACCAACGGCAAAAACATAACCCTTTGACTCCCTCACCCTATCCCCTATTCACCAACAACAAAAACATAACCCTTTGACTCCCTCACCCTAACTATTCACCAACAACAAAAACATAACCCTTTGACTCCCTCACCCTATCCCACTATTCACCAACAACAAAAACATAACCCTTTGACTCCCTCAACCCACTATTCACCAACACAAAAACATAACCCTTTGACTCCCTCACCCTATCCACTATTCACCAACAACAAAAACATAACCCTTTGACTCCCTCACCCTATCTCCCTATTCACCAACGGCAAAAACATAACCCTTTGACTCCCTCACCCTATCCCCTATTCACCAACAGCAAAAACATAACCTTTGACTCCCTCACCCTATCCCCCTATTCACCAACAGCAAAAACATAACCCTTTGACTCCCTCACCCTATCCCCCTATTCACCAACAGCAAAAACATAACCCTTTGACTCCCTCACCCTATCCCCTTCACCAACTGGCAAAAACCATAACTTTGACTTCCTTCCCTATCCATCAACTTCCTGCAGGAAGCTGGTGGATAGGGTGAGGGACTCAAATGGTTGTTTTTGCTTTGCCAGCATGGTTGACAGTGCAGGATGCTGGTGGATAGGGTGAGGGACTCAAATGGTTGTTTTTGCTTTGCCAGCATGGTTGACAGTGCAGGATGCTGGTGGACATGGTGAGGGACTCAAATGGTCTCCTTTTCACCTTCACCTTGTAAGACTAGTCTGCTTTTCTCCCAACATTGCTTTTAGTTGGTTGACTGGTTCGATGTTTTCTTCTTGTTGTTGTTGTTATTTTGTTTTGTGTATATATATTTTTTTTTTTTTTAAATTTCCCCCATATCTGTTATATAAACCAAAAACTTTACCACAACAAAGCAGACAAGACATTGGCAAGGAGTTGTGGCTTTCAAAACAACAATGTTACACGACATTCGAGTCATAACAAAAACAATTTACCTGAATCAACAACCTAGTGCAGTGGCCAACACAGAAGGGGTGGTGATGGGAGGGACTAACAGTGGGAAGGTTGTGGGTTCAAATCCAATCAACACTTTCAATATCACTGTGGGATTTTTCAACTCCCACAATGAGCCCCTGCCCAGAGCTGAGTATGCTACAGGCTCGTCAGGAAGGCTGGGAACACACAGTCCATCTCATCCCCTTCACAGGGATGCGCTATTGAAGGTGTTGCTTAAATTTTTTTCACCAACACTGTAGGTGTCTAATACCTCTCTGGCTTGGTTGAAGCCAGGATGTACTATGAACTTGAGCATAGAGCACTGTCACACGGTTTAAATTCAGAAAGGAATTCCATAGTATCATGATTTTTATCCTCATCATCAACATCATAGTATAGTGAACGCTTGTCCATGACTCTGCGGATCTTTAACTTTAACCCTTCGACTCCGGCTCTGTGGATCTTTAACCCTTCGACTCCCGCTCTGTGGATCTTTAACCCTTTGATTCCTGCTCTGCGGATCTTTAACCTTTTGACTCCCGCACCCTGTACACCAGCCTCCTGCACTGTCAACCATGCTAGCAAAGCAAAAAGCTTAAACCCTCTGACTCCCTCACTGCAGGAAGCTGGTGGATAGGGTGAAAGAGCCAACGGGTTAAATTTGTGCTGGTGGTGGATTGGATGCAGGAGTCAAAGTGTTAACCTTCTGACTCCCACACCCTATACACCAACTGCAAAACTTAACCCTCTGACTTCCCTAACCCTTTCCACCAGCTTCCTGCAGTGATGGAATCAAAGGGTCAAGTTTTTGCTTTGCTAGAATGGTTGACAGTGCAGGATGCTGGTGGACAGGGTGCGGGAATCAAAGGGTTAAGATCCGAAGCGAAAAGTGAAAGGACTCGGACAAACTGGAAAAAAATGTGTATGGTTGGTTGGATTTTTCCCCAACTTTTCTTCATGATTTTACTGAGGAATCTTTTTTCCTCGAAATGAAAACCAGGACAATATCAAAACAGGCAACACTGAACTCAATGCAAAACACTTACAATACTTACAACAGAGGTAAGGGACGGGATTTGTACAAAGATACATGCATGCATGAATACAGAAGCATAGTGTTAAAAAAAATACATTGACACAATGAAATAAAACAGAAGACAATCAAATAAAACCACTGACAAAGAACCGCTGGATCGACAAACCTGAGATCATATCGATTGTATCACATTCATCTCACCTCCCTTCCAATCAATTCTTTGACATCTACTTCTACATCATGAAAAAAAAAATCCACAACCAGGTAAAAAAAAAAAAAAGAAAAAAAAAAGAAAGAAAGACAAAAATCATTGATACATCATCAAATACATCATCAAATAAAGACATTCCAATATTTGTCATGTTTATAAAACCACCATTTCGACAATTTCACATGAGACAAACTCAATTTTATACATCTGTCAACCTACCTATCTGTCTCTTTTTCTCTCTCTCTTTCAGCTTCTTGTCTATGCACACGACAAGCAACACACACACACACACACACACACACACACACACACACACACACACAAACACACAGCATACCTACATGAAATCACCATTATTATTATCATCATCATCATGTGCCCTGCCACATGGCGTTGGTGATCATGGCCCTCCATTCATATTCACTGCTGTAGTAATATTGTCTGATATTATCTAGACGAAACGAACCGGAACATAATTATACATGCATGCACACACAAATACACCCACATGATTTCTCACATGCGCACATGTTCATACATGCACACACACAGGAACATGACTAAAAAACATTAGCTGGGATGTATGTCCATTATGTTCTCTTTCTCTCCAACTCTTTCCTTTCACAATCTACCCATCCCTCAAAAATGTTTCTCTCACACTCACTAAACACAAACACTGTCATATGACAACATATCCCCCTCCCCCCTCTCTCTCTCTCTTTTTCAAGCAAAAGCATGCACAAACAATCTTGACTAAAAAAAAACGAATCACTCTCTCACTCTCACTCTCTCTAACACACACACACACACACACACACACAAACACACACACATTTATATCCATACACACATACCACACACACACATTCATATCCATACACACAAACTCACACATGCAAACACACACACACACTCTCACTTTTTTTTTCTTGCTTTCCCACACACACACACACCCACACACACACACACACACACACACACACACACACAAAACACACACACACACACACACACACACACACACACACACACACACACACACAACACACACACACACACACACCACACACACACACACACACACACACACACACACACACACAACAGAACACTAGAAGCTAAAAATCAATCAAACCAAATACACAACAGCATCAGACAAATTCTTCCTTTCATGCCTCAGAATTAGTTCGTCTTGATGAACATGAGCGGCTCTCTCTCTCTCTCTCTCTTCTCTCTCTCTCTCTCCCCCAACCAGATTTAGAACCTCAGTCAAAACAACAACAACAGCGACAAAAACAACAACAACAACGGCCACAAACAACACTGGATTGATGGACTTGTTCAAGCCTCCGAAACTTCAGCCACTTCCGTCTTGATGGAGCGTGGAGGTTCACGGTGGATGTTGGTCAACAGCTCGTACAGGAGGAAGACGATGCAGATGTTGGGGGTGACATGGAGCATGTACGGTGTGAATCCCTTGTAGAAGCCCCAGTACCCCTCACGCCTGCAGGAGAGAAGGTTCAACAAGGCGTATGGACATGACACGCAACATGCGCGACAAACTATTAACGCAAAGCAAAATTCACAAAAGACATATCGGAAAATGGACGCAGGACGCGCTGAGACATGGCGTAAAACAAAATCACCAACTTCGCTGGTTTTTCTATTATCGTTGTTTAAAACCCAGCTGACTGCCTACAGCCATATCAGGGCAATAACTCTTTCAAAGCATTCACAATACTTCAACAGGAAAAAAAATGCATACAGCCATGTCAGGCCTATAACTGTTTCAAAATCAAAGCATACACGACAACCAAAAAACAAAACAAAAAGAAAAGAAAATTCAGTACACATATCAATGCATTCGTTCATCATAATCTAAGAAGATGCGCCTGGCGCTGACCACTCCATCCAATTTATCTATCGCACAGGCAATTTGAAAAACATAATACAAATTTAAATCATAACTAAAGATACCAAAATCAATATAAAAAAGGGTCTAAATTACCTGAAATTGCTTTCGCATATCTCATTTCCCTACAGCCAAAAATGCATTTAACACATGTACCCAATTATCAATCCTAAGAGAAAGTACATAAAAACTTTATCAAACACATACAGGTGAATGGACCAGCAAGGCAGAAAATGATCAGAATAGAAAGAAATGATAGAAAGCAAAGGAGGAAGAAAGAAACAAAGAGAGTGGCAGAAATTTCCAGAAGGTGGGATACTATTTATACTGAAAGAGCCCCAAGCATCCCCACAGGGGGACTCTGCTGGGTTGGTTGGTTGGTTAGTTGTTTAGTTAAAAACGTTCAATCTGTGTCTGGTAAATCGCAAAAGCACCACACAAAAATGACATTATATTGAAAAAAAAAAAAGATATGGATATCAGGACATATGGACACTGAATGCAAGACAGACAAGAAAGTCTAGCTGCTAAATTGTTATTGTTGTTTAAAGCCCAGCCGACTGTGCAGAGCCTATCAGGGCTATCATCATCATCATCAGGTGCCCTACCGCATGAGTTGGCGATCATGGACTTCCATCTGTCTCTGTCTCTTGTTGCCCTAAGCATCTCCTCCACCCTCCTCGTCTTCAGCCACTCTGCAAGTCCGTCCAGCATTTTCTCCCTGGGTCTACCTGGTGCTCTCTTTCCCTCCAGCTTTCCCGTTGTGACCAGGTGCTCCAATCCCCCTTCCTCATAAAATGGCCTATAAATGTTACCTGTCTTTTCCTAATCTTCCTTATGAATCATCTACTTGTGTCTGCCTCCATCAAGACTGTCTCGTTTGTTTTCTTTGCTGTCCATGGAATTCTCAACATTATTTTCAGAAACCAATCTCGGCTGCCTCAATCTTGTTCAGGCTTTGCTTGTTGACTGTCCATGCCTCACAACCGTATAACATATCGGTTCTATATAACATTCAGGGCTATAACCATTTCAAAACATACACAATACTTCAACAGGTAAAAAGGAAAAGAAATGTCAAGACTTCCAATCAGGAGGTCCTGATGGGAAAAAGATGGAGATTTGTCCATGCTCACGGGTCAACATGTGTGCAGACCTGTCTCCCTGAATCTCTATGTGGGTATATGAATGCAAGTTCAAGTTCATACCGCTTATAGCCCAGCTGACCACTAGAGCCATATCAGGACTAGCAACACGTCAAAAACGACAACCGATTAAGATAAAAGACAACAGTTAAAAACCACGCTCACCGTTAACCTTGCAAGTCTAAAATGCAATTAACTCTTATTGTCCAACCTGACATCTTATTGCAACAATCACTACTTTTCCGACATCAGCCGGCTTTACGGCTTCCTTTACAGCAATAGATAGTTCCACGTTCGTTTCACGCTTTTCTGTGCCGGTGAAGTAGTTTGAAGTTGATTTTTTTTTTTTGTTTGTGCGTCTTCTGCTGTGTTTTGATTTGTCATGGCATCGGGTGGGCGCGCCCTATGAGACTGACCACTGAGCAGGCGATAAAATTGTTTCAGAAGCACTGGACGATAGTAATACTAATAGCAATAATATCATCAGTGACAGTGATGAGAGTTTTCTGACACTCAAATGATGAGTTGGTTTCTTTGGATGGTGGTGACACTTCACAGGCCTTCTTCAAAGAAATGACGATTTGCTGAAACTCACCTGGCATCATATGATCAGTGAAAAATCCATACATGTGCACACACTTCTTTTTTTTTTTTAATGGTTTTTACTTATTTTTGCACCAAATAATGGTTTTACACTAGAAAATTTGCAGCCACTATAGAAAAAAAACAACTCACGAACAAGATGTGACATGTGTTAACAGCTAAGGTATCTGGTTTTTGTCATTTTCGGGGATATGACCTAAGTCTATTAGAGGTGAAAAGCATCAAAATAAAGCAACAATGACATTTTTTGTGGTGGTGAACTTACTGCTAGGATGTCAAGGAAGATCTTTTTTCTAGAGTTTGGATGTACAAGGATTACCTGGTCAGCTATACTGCTTTGAGTATCAACCATACAACTGTTTTTTGTCTGTGCTGTAAAATGTGTGTCTGTAATTAGCATTTTTAATTATCTCAATATGACAATAACATCAAAAAGATGCACAATTTTATTCTGAACATGGGCATACCAAAATGTTTGCTGTAGGTTGGATACACAAAAATTACCATCATTTCACTGACCTAACCCCCTCTTTGACAATTCGCATAGTGCAAAGCCTTTGGCCAGACTTAAACCCCTAACGGACAAGAAGAGTTAAAGAAATACTGCTGTAAAATCATATCAGGAGAAATCTATTGATCTCTTGAAAAAACTCGAAAATTGCATCAGGAGGGATGTCTGGGAAGAGTTCTTTAAGAGTCTGCCGTGTAGTGCTTTTGTCTTACATCGTACAAGTCCCAGCAATCAAGGAGGAGGTGTCTGAACGCAGAATATCAAACAATGCACAGTAACCCTTTGACTCCCGCACCCTGTCCACCAGCATCCTGCATTGTTGGCCATGCTAGCAAAGCAAAAACTTAATCCTTTGACTCCCTCACCCTATCCACCAGCTTCCAACAGGGTATATGATTTCAGAATATCAACTTAACCCTTCGACTCCTGCACTCTGTGCACCAGGCACCCTGCACTATCAACCTTGCTAGCAAAGCAAAAACTGCAGGAAGCTGGTGGATAGGGTGAGGGAGTCAAGGCTTAAATTTTTGCAGTTCATGGATATGGTGAGGGAGTCAAAGGGTTAAGTTTTTGCAGCTGATGGACAGGGTGCAGGAGTCGAAGGGTTAAACATCCTGTAAGTGACCTAGTATCTGGTAGTTTACGGAAACGTAAAAACACCAAGTATGCACCCTCACTGAAGACAAAATAATTATACAGACTGTGCACAAACATGGTGGAGAATGGTCAGCTCACTGAACTACTTGACTTTTCCATGCTCTGAAGCACTAAAGCCGTAAAGGTCTGATTATATATAAAGCATGAGTCCAAATGAGAACCAGAAAAAACACAAAAATAGAATCAGAACGCGTATTTAGTACAACCAGACAAGACAGGCCAAATTTTTGGCCAACTGGCCTTTCTCAACAAAAAAAAGACAAAGGCCAGTTGCCAAAATTTGGTCTGTCTTTTCTGGTTGTATTAAATATACCGTTCTGATTCTTTTTTAACGTTTTTCGTGGTTCCTGTTTGCTTGAACGCGGGCAGTCACACTTGATTTAAAGTTCAAATGAATTTGGAGGATAATAGCACTATTAAAGACTGATTTATACTAAGAAACACGAAGCGAAAGTCCCAATTCTGCTGGGTTGACTGGTAATGGTTAGTCAGCACACAAGACGTTAAAAAAAAAAAAACGACGAACACACAAGACATAAAAAAAAAGACACGCAAAGAAGACATACACAGATACAGGCTCTGTGTAGCGTAAGTAGTGTAAAAGCTAAAGCAATTCCTTACTAAAGAGAGAGACAGGAAAACGGAAAAGAAAAAAGAGAAACACGAGTCAAATAGGGAAGATACTTCAACCCCAAAAGAGCCGCAACCCAGACTATCTGCCTTGGTCTGGGAAAGATCAACTGAAGAAATAAAACCAACGGATGAAAAAGTAAAAGCTAAGCTGAAAACAAAAAAACAAACATACATACATACCTAAAACAATGAACAAGTAAAACGAAAATAAAAAGGACCCAAACAGAGCAAACATGCATGTATGTACAGCTAATACGTACAATCATGCATGCATGTACACACAAGAAAGCACATGTGCACGCACACACACACACATGCATGCACGCGCTCCCATACATGCACACACACACACACACACACACACACACACACACACACACACACACACACAACCACAAGCATGCACGCACTCCATACATGCACCCCCCTCCCCCCACACACACACACACACATATGCATGCACGCACGCAAGCAAGCAAACACACCAACAAACAAGACTCCAAGTTCTATCCCACAACTGACACTGAAGTAGAGAGGGGAAAAAAGAACAAAGAGTAAGAAACTGACAAACAATAAAATCTCAGAAACATCCCATGGCCCATCCGATTCACATGCCTCCCCCACTGTCTCCTTTTCCTCTAAATAGACATGGACTGAATGCATAGACATCCCCATCCCCACACTACCCAACTTTGTGAAGGCAAAGGTCTGCAAGAATGTTGACAGCTTTGGTCACAAACACACTGATCGCCATGTCATCTCTTAATCCGACAAGCATGTTTCTCCACACTAACTGTTTGCATCACACAAATAAAATCACTAATTCATGCGCACAAGCATGCACAAAGATGCAGCTGCTCAGCATATTCTTATTGTTGCTTACAGCCCAGCCGACTGTGTAGGGCCATATCAGGGCTATGACCATTTCAATACACACACAGTACTTCAACAGATAATACAAGTCCGCAGGGTTCCATTATCTAATAGTGTGTAAGTTTCATCATAGGTATGCAATATTACTGATGACACCTCAGACAAGATGAGAAAGGTTTGAACTCAGGGAGGTGTGATGCAGGCCCACACATTGGGCCACATACACCCCTCAGTATTAGCATGGCTGGTCATCATTGGTGTCGTATAAATAATGTACTAATAATGGATATATACATAGTGCTATAAAAATTTCAAAGCGTTTCGACAGTACTTTCTGAATCTCATTAGAAAAATATATATGGAAATACCTAACATATGATGACAGTAACAGCTTAACCCTTTTGACTTCCACATGCTGTCCACTGACTGCAAAACTTAACCCAGTTGCTGGTGGACAGGGTGTGGAAGTCAAAGGGTAACCCTTTGGCTTCTGCACCCTGTTCACCAGTTCCTGCATTGCCAAACATGAAAGTAAAGCAAAACCTTAACCCTTTGACTCCCTCATCCTGTCCACTAGCTTCCTGCAGCAAGCTGGTGGGCAGGGTGAGAGAAGTTTTTGTATTTAGTGGATAGGGTGTGGGGAGTCAAAGGGTTAAGCGTTAGGGTAAACTGATCTAAATCAGACTGATTTTGGAAAAAGGTACAGGTTTTGTGGCATGTCTTCATAAATATTTCGTAGATGACTAGTTAGAACAGCTTGATGCCTATAGTAGACTTTCTGTGATTGATTACTGGGCTTTACAAAGTTATAAGGGTACCACAGTCATACAATATGCTACAGAACGAAGTAGGGTACATGATCTAAATTCTGACCAGGTGGATGTAAAAGTCCGACCAGGGGGTGATCTAAACCTCGCCCAGCATGAATACGGTCAAGGCAGTGCACATTTGATTAACACTTTGACTCCCACACCCTGTCCAACAGCATCCTCATTGTCAATCATGCAAGCAAAGCAAAATGAACCCTCTGATTCCCTCACCTATGCATCAATTCTGCAGGAAGCTGGTGGATAGAGTGCAGTAGTCAAAGGGTTAATGAATGATCTATCAATCAAAAACAACAAAAGAGTCAGTTCTGCTGGAACAGTGTATGCCTTGATGATTTTCATCAGTGTTTTCCACATCTACTGCATCTGCCAACGATCCACATCTTTCCCTGTTGCATACTTTTTAGAAAGGCAGCGTGGTCAGTGCATGAAGTAGGTCTATGTAGATCTAAGTTGCTGCCATCTCTCACATCCCACACACACCTGTGTGCTCGCAAGCGATTGTGAGATAGACAGAGCAAGCAAGAGAAAGCAAAAAGGAAAGAAAGAAAGAGGGGGGCGAGAGAACGAATGAAAGAGAGACAGTGGGACTCAGTTGAGAATAAGATTACTCAGGTATTCAAGCCTGATGTAAAGTCCGACCAACCAAATCCCACCATTTCATGAGAGGAACTGATCTAAATGACGTCCCAAACCTAAGAATAGGTTCTGCAGCTCATATTCATGCAGAAGGCATGTGATCTTGTAAACAGCGAATCAGTTCTCTATCGACAGTATCGGTTTATTGCTACAAGGGGTCAGCGAGCGATCACGTGAGAAGTCACTATGGCACGCATGGCGCCCGGAAGCAGGCGGGTTGGTGTGGCCTTCAACATCTCACTGTGTCATAATTTAAAAAATATTTTTACTTTCATTGGCAAATCCTAGAAATTTGGTTATTCGCTAAACTGAAACCAGTTTCTTTCACCTATTTTCAGTAACAGGAGTGACTGTACTTTCGGTTTTGTGAGGCAAACCTGGATATCCGTCGGATTTTACATCACCCAAAAATCGGTCGTTTTTTTTTTTTTTTTTATCAGTTTACCTAACAAAGTGTATACAAAGCACATACAGTTTAGAGCCAGGAGAAAGGTCAAAGTTCAACAATGTCGTCAATAATTTCTCATGAACAGGTGTCATGCCACATACATATTTGTCCAGTCAAAACTTGGCACTGTTGTGACATATGTTGATGACCCCTTCCCTTTCAATGGACAACACTTTTTTTTTAACCCTCTGACTCCAGCACCCTATCCACCAACTGTAAAAATTAAACTTTTCAACTCCTCACCCTATCCACCAGCTTTTTTTTTCAACTTTATGAACTAATTACTTCCCTTATCAAAAATGCACTTACAAAGTTTAAACGTGTATGAAAAGAAAACTATATTACACACATCATTTATGTTTCATGAGAAACAAATTCACAGAGAGAGAGCGACAGACAGACAGACAGACACACAGACAGATACAGAGACAGACAGACAGACTGTGAGAGAGAGAGAGAGGTGTGTGTGTGTGTGTGTGTGTGTGTGTGTGTGTGTGTGTGTGTGTGTGTGTGTGTGTGTGTGTGTGTGTGTGTGTGTGTGTTGTTTCTGTGTGTGTCTGTTTCTGTGTGTGCGTGCGCGTGCATGTGTTGTTTGTGTGTGTGTTGCACGTGTGGTGCATGCGCGCGTACGTGTATGCTTGCGTGTGTATGCGCACGAGAGATTGAGTCAGAGAAAGAGAGAGAAATCACAGCTTCTGTATGCATGTATTATAAATGTGTTGTAATAGTGTAATGTACAATGAGTCCAAATGTGTTTGGAGATCAGCCCTACACATGTGTGTGTGTGTGTGTGTGTGTGTGTGTGTGTGTTGTGTGTGTGTGTGTGTGTGTGTGTGTGTGTGTGTGTGTGTGTGTGTGCGCGTGCGTGCGCATGTATGTGTGTGTGTGCGCGTGTGTGTGTGCACGTGTATGTGTGCGCGTGTATGTGTGCAAGTGAGTGAGAGACGGACAGACAGAGACAAAGAGAGACAGAGAGGGAGAGAGAGAGAAAGAGATCACTGCATCTGTATGCATATGTGTGTATCATATTCATAAGTGTATTACAAAAGAGTAATGTACAGTGAATACAACCAAATGTGTATGGAGAACAGTCCTACACTACTCTTAAGATCCATGACTTTCTCCTTGTCTTTTCCACAAGAGCAAGGACACTAGATCTTCTGGCACATCAATGTCACATATGCACACACACACGCACGCATGCACGCACGCACGTGCACGCACACACACACACACACACACACACACACACACACACACATACACACACACACACGACTCAAGATCCATGATTTTCTCTGTCCTTTTCAAAACAGCAAGGATATTTGGTCTTCTGGCACATCAATGTTACGCACACACGCAAGCACACACGTACGCGCATGCGCGCACACACGCACACACACAAAAACAAACACACACACACACACACACATACAAGACTCAAGATCTATGATTTTCTCTTTGTCTTTCCAAAACAGCAAGGACGATTGGTCTTCTGGCACATCAATGCCATGCACTCACACACACACACACACGCACATGTGACAACACAAAATGTTCCACATCTACTCAATAAAATAATGAAATAAATCCTACCCCTCCATGCACACACACACACACTTCCCAACTGCACACAAGCACACATAAACACACAGCACATGCACGCACACACGCGCGCAACAATTCTGCTCACTAGCTGACAGAAAAGTCAAACAATCCCAAGGTTCAAGTGGACAAGACAGGGACGTTCGCTTCCCAAACACATCCCCCAACATGGCGAAAACCACAAAGTAATTTGCAATCATCATCAAATGTGATCCATTCTCACCGAGGGGGACATAAGCCTTTTTTCAGTGATACTGAGTTACTGGTACAGTGGTGCCCCCCAAGTCGAATCTAACTGGTTCCTTGGGCCATTCGACTTGAGAATATTCTAGTTGGGAGGCAATTTTTCCCATTAAAATTAAAGTAAAAAGCATTAATTCGTTCCAGGCCCCAAAATCCCCATATCTATTTTACATTTTTATGGGTTTCTGTTGTGCCCTGTGGCCAGATAACTGCAATTTAAGTACAATGACAAGCAGAAATAGACTTAAATAGACTTAAATAAAGCAGAAATAGACTTAAATACTAATACTTTGCACTTTCTTGGGAGACAGAATGAGGGCTAATTTGAAGAAGAAATGTGAAAAAATGTCAGCAACAATAGACGATGATGTGCACGGCACAGGGGAGTGAGCGGGACTGGGCGGGCAGTGTGCGCCTCAGGTCCTGGCTTTGTTGCCAGACGTTTGAGATGGGAGTGAGATTCAATATGGGAGGCGAAAGTTTGCCAAAATTTTCGTTCGACATGGGAAAATTCGACTTGGAATGCATTCGACTTGGGAGGTACCACTGAATTATTGGAATGGTAATGACATTTCCAGCCCGACCTCTCTGTTTCTGCTTCTGATACAATTTGTTTACAAATTCCTTGATACTGATGTTCCACAGCTGATTGCTGCTAATTTTCTGTGTCTGGTCCATACAACTGGAACGAGCTTTCTCTTTGTCAGTCAGATACTCTGTCTTCTTTCATGTCTAACTTGAAGACATACCTTTTTATCCAGCAGTGATTTCCCCTTCTACATGCTCACACCCCTCTGTTCCCTCCTGATCTCCCCCTCCCTGTCCCCGTGTGCATGTGCCCTTGAGTTTTTATCACTGTGGGTGAATGTTTCAATCAATGACGTGAGACAGTGCTTTGATGTGATATGTATATCAAGATCTGACGCCATGTAAATATTATTATCATTGTTACTAGTATTACCATATGTAAATGAAGTTTACCGAATAAAAAATGTCCAAGTTGTGGCCAACCAAAAATCCATCTGCGCGTATTCCTTGTTTTGAGAAAATGAAGGAGAAAGCTGAAGAACATTCACAAAAAGATTTTCTATGGCAATCACTAAGATAAAGGTACATTTGGGTTATTTTGAACAGGAGAAAGTTTTGAGACTATTCACTGTACATTTGGGTTACTTTGAATAGGACAAAGTTTAAGACTATTCTCTGTACACTTAGGTTAATCTGAAAGGGAGAAAGTCTGAGACTATTTACTGTACACTTGGTATTGTGAATAGGAGAAAACTTGAGAATATTCACTATCTATCTTTCTCAACAACAACTATAACAAAATAATAAAAGTACATCTGGGTTATTCTAAAATGTCTGTGGGCAGCGCACAGAAGTTGAAATCAAAATGATGCATGGACAAAAAAACAAACAAACAAACACGACCAGACAGATAAAATACAGTCCACTGTAACACCTAAACTTCTTGTTCTTTACTCTTTTTGTTGTTGATGTTGTTGTTGTTGTTGTTATTGTTGTTGTTGTTTTTCACAGTCACACAAGCATGTTTGGTTGCTGAAGTTTCCCCTGCCGTAGCTACAGACCTCATTATCAAAAACAAAATCAGTATCAAAATCAAAATCCCCAAGCACAGGTAAACAACAAACAAAATGGCCAAACCATACTAACATTCTCCCTTTTACAACAATATCACACAGTATCTATTCTGTTCAAAATTTAAGTGACTCTGTCTTTAGTTAAAGCACTTGTGAACTGTGGGAAAAACAGGACTAAATTTAACACACAATTCTTTCGTACTGTCAGTCAAACTTTTTAATATTTCACGTGTTTCTCTGAATAATTTTCCAAAAACCAGCTACAAAGTCAACACAGATATGTTTGTATGTTCTACATAATTTGCGAAACACCTGTAGCAGTTTGTTTATTTTCTTTCTTTCCTTTTCTTATTTGGGGACAGGGGTGTTTCAGGGTAAGAGCATGTGGAATCGTGCCAAGTGGGACAAAACTCACCTGTCCAGTTATGGTTTACCTGGGCCTATGTGTGTATTTTTGCGTGATTTTTGTATTTTGGTTGTGAACAGATGTTCTGTCAAATCGTGTTTGTGGCCTAAGTTATGGTTTACATGGGTCTGCGTATGTGTAAATTTTGTGTACTTTTTGGCTGGGTTTTTTTTTTTTTTGGTGAACAGGGGTTCTAAAAATTGTTGTGTTGGCTGGAGGAGTAAAGAGTTGCCAGTAGGTTTTTGGTACCCCTCTGCTAGGATGTTTTCAGTCGGGAAGGTTAGGGCCAGTTGCTGGTCAGCGGTTTTCTTTTGTAGAT
This sequence comes from Monoplex corrugatus, assembly GCA_030674185.1. NCBI lineage: Eukaryota > Metazoa > Mollusca > Gastropoda > Littorinimorpha > Ranellidae > Monoplex > Monoplex corrugatus. The sequence continues at coordinate 11,217,273 of JAPXFY010000033.1, forward strand.
GGACTTTGTGTCCTAGAGGTGGAAAACTTTACATGTGGGAGAGTGGTTCTCTGAGAGAGACTGGAAAACTTTATAGTGGGAGAGTGGTTCTCTGAGAGAACGGGAAACTTTATAGTGGGGAGAGTGTTCTCTGGAGACTAACTTTATATGTGGGAGAGTGTTCTCTGGAGGACTGGAAACTTTATTGTGGGGAGAGTTTCTCTGAGAGAGGACTGAAAACTTTATGTGGGGAGGGTGGTTCTCTGAGAGAGACTGGAAAACTTTATATGTGGGGAGAGTGGTTCTCTGAGAGAGACTGGAAAACTTTATATGTGGGAGAATGGTTCTCTGAGAGAGACTGAAAACTTTATATGTGGGAGAATGGTTCTCTGAGAGAGATGGAAAACTTTATATGTGGGGAGAGTGGTTCTCTGAGAGAGACTGGAAAACTTTATATGTGGGGAGAATGGTTCTCTGAGATAGAGACTGGAAAACTTTACATGTGGGAAGTGGTTCTCTGAGAGAGAGACTGTGAGGCTTCTCTGAAGGTGGAAAGTTTGAACGTCGGAGCCATGTGCTGTGTGGTGATCCCGCAGACTTCTCTGAAGGTGAAAAGTTTGAGCGTTGGAGCCAAGGCTGTGTGGAGATCGGCAGACTTCTCTGAAGGTGGAAAAGTTTGAGCATCGGAGCCAGGGCTGTGTGGTGATCCGCGGACTTCTCAGATTCACAGGGTATCCTATGGCGGCATTTTGCTGCCATCCAACAGGACAGTGACTGCTGTAGCTGATTGAAGTGTGGGATGAATGATAAACACTGTTGCGCTTGATTCTGTTAGAGTAACGACGGTGGTGATACGGTCACAAGGGACACTGTGGACTTAGATCTGCTGAGAGCATTTCTGAGGTTGCTAAACTTAGTAGAAGAAACATTATTAAGGTATTTACTCATAGTCTATATTGATCTTGTTGGTTGTTGTTGTTGTGCAAGTTTCTAGGTGTTTTCCTTAAGATTCGATGTTTAATGCAATGTCTTTTTCCTTGGTGCCACCTCGAGTGGTGTGATATTTGTGTTTATGATATGTATGTATGGTGCGTCATGTTGTGTTGTTTGTGATTTAATGAAATTTGTGTAAATGTATTTTGTCCAGTGATTTCCTTATTTAGTTAGTGAAAGGGGGTGTTAGTGCTGATGGGTCTGTTTCTCTGTCTCTCTTTTCTATCTCAAGCCTTAGCAAGCTTGACACCCCCTCCTCCCCCAAACTTTCCGCACATCCCAAAATCAGAAAGAAAACAAATAAACAAGACAGCAAAGCAAGCAACCAACCAACCCAGTGTCAGTGAACAGAAAGCCAAGCTATCAGAGAGCAATCCCGCAAGCCAACAAGTCAGAGCATGTCAATTCAAAAATCAAGCAGACAAAAACAAAGAAACAAACAAAGGAAAAAAACAACCCCCAAAACATAAAGAAATAAAGAAACCCTACCTGACTATCTGGCGGCAAACGTCCATGACACCATTATAGCTGCGATGCTGGTCTTGTAACCTTGACCTTATGACCTGGTAAGGGTAGGTCAAGGATGCAGCAAACATTTTGGAAATGGCGGCAAAAACGATGTACTCTCCTGATCCCTGCAACATATAAAATCAGAGCTGAAGATGCGTAGCAGCGATGCCCAGTTCATCAGTATCTTTAAAAAGCTGGATGGGACTGCCACCACACATAGGGGTGGTACTGTTACCGATTTCATGCTTTTGCTTCTCGCAAAATCGTAATTGGACGGTAAAAAATTGTGGTACCAGTAAAGTACTCAAGGTTGAAAATCGTAGTGAAATACGCCAAAATCATACAGGTCTGTATGTCCTTTCGTAGTTCTGGAGATACATGAGCGAACAAAAATCATATGTGTAATTTTTCCTTTTTTTTTTTCTAGAAATTTAGCAGCAAAGGAATTAAATTCCACCAGTCAACTAGTACACTGAAGGCTGAAGGGAAGCAACCACATAAAACCCTTCCTTAGTTAGGGAAGAACATATGGATTGTTTCCCCTTAACTTTGAGTGGAGAGAATTAATTGAGTTACATCATGACTAAAAGTATCATTATTGTTAGTCTTTCAAACTTCATGATGAAGAAATAGACTGAAAATTCATAATAATAAATGCAACAGAAAAAAAAGAATAAACCAGTTAAACAAGAAACATTGAAAAATTCTTTTTTACAAATACACAAAAAGGGAAAATAAAAGAGAAATGAGCCAAAACAGTTGAGAGTCTTAAGGCTTTGAAATGCACTAAAACAAAGAAATAAACAAAAAGAACCAACCAGTCGAGTGTCCAGTGGCTGTTTCCGGTATTGGTTGTACAGCGTCTTCAACTCCTCATACGCCATGAACTGCAGTGCACCATGGGAAATACCCAACATGCCAGGCACAAAACCCTGCACGAGATCAAAACCAGGAGCAAATGAAAAGAAAGAAGACTGTCCACGCCTCACAACCATACAACAGTATCGGTTCTATATAACATTCAAGAACTCTCTTCCTGATGTTAACTGATAGGCATTTGTTGGTAAGAATGCTGTTCATCCTCTTGAATGCTGTTTAAGCTTGGCCGATTCTGCTGGATATTTTTCATGTGCATCAACTGTCTGGTGAGATGACCGTTCCCAGATAATTATGCTGTTTTATCTTGGCTGATTCTATTGGCTATTTCTGATATGCATTTACTGTCTGGTGAGATGACCGTTCCCAGATATTTAAACTCATCAACCTGTCTCAAAGTTGTGCCATTTGCTGTTATTTTGCATGAGAGGATTTGTCTCTTACTGATTAAAATGACTTCAGTCTTCCTGCTATTTAGCTCCAACCTTTTATTTTTGCTTTCTATTTCTATTATATTCACAAAGTTTTGTAGGTCTTTTTCATTTTCTGCAATTAGCACTGTGTCATCTGTGTAACAAAAATGTTACTATCATGGAACAATAAAATGTTTTCAAGTTTCTCAAATAATACTCCAGACTCAGACAACTCTCTCTCCCTCTCTCTACTCCCTCTCCCTTCCCTTGTTCATCATTCACAATCTCAGACAAAACAAAATATTTTTCTTATAAAGATGTGCAATGCCTCAAGTCAGTGCTTCTATCCTCCCCTAGAGCCAAAAATGCACTTAATACATGAATCCAATCATCAATCCTAAGAGAAAGTATGTAAGACTTTACAGAACACATACAGGTGAATGGACCAGCAAGGCAGAAAATGATAGAAAGAAATGACAATAAACAAAGGAGGAAGAAAGAAACAGAGTGACAGAAAAGAGGAAATATCTAGTTCAAAATTTCCAGAAGGTGGGGACACTATGTATACTGAAGGAGTCTCCGGCATCCCCACAGTGGGTTTGCCATGATGTTGAAATGTGTACTTCTTGTGCCCAAAGCGCACAGTACAGTTTTGCACCTGGGCACAAAACACCACAGAATCGGGGGAAAATTTTTCACAATGTTAACTGCAAAGATGATCAGCAGCTGGGAGTGACAGTAATGACATAATGATCTGTCATGATGACTGATAGATGGCAGTGATAGTAACGAAATAAATAATGATCTGTCATGAGCACCGAGAGACAAGTCACATTAACAAAATACATAATGATCTGTCATGATGACTGAGAGATAGAAGTGATAGTAACGAAACAAATAACAATCTGTCATGATGACCGATATATGGCAGTGATAGTAATGAAATAAATAATGATCTGTCACGATGACTGATATATGGCAGTGATAGTAATGAAACAAATAACAATCTGTCATGACTGATATATGGCAGTGATAGTAATGAAACAAATAACAATCTGTCATGATGACTGACAGATGGCAGTGATAGTAATGAAACAAATAATCTGTCATGATGACTGACAGATGGCAGTGATAGTAATGAAACAAATAACAATCTGTCATGATGACTGACAGATGGCAGTGATAGTAATGAAACAAATAACAATCTGTCATGATGACTGACAGATGGCAGTGATAGTAATGAAACAAATAACAATCTGTCACGATGACCGATATATGGCAGTGATAGTAATGAAACAAATAACAATCTGTCATGATGACTGACAGATGGCAGTGATAGTAATGAAACAAATAACAATCTGTCATGATGACTGACAGATGGCAGTGATAGTAATGAAACAAATAACAATCTGTCACGATGACCGATATATGGCAGTGATAGTAATGAAACAAATAACAATCTGTCATGATGACTGACAGATGGCAGTGATAGTAATGAAACAGGAGTGTTCAGCAAGGAGTCCTAACTCAAAGTACTTGCAATGAAGAAAACTGAACAAATAACAATCTGTCATGATGACTGATAGATGGCAGTGACAGTAACAAAATAAATAATGATCTGTCATGATGACCAATACATGACAGTGATAGTAAAAAAATAAATAACGATCTGTCATGATGACTGATAGATGGCAGTGATAGTAACGAAATACATAATGATTTGTCATGATGACCGAGAGACAGAAGTGACAGTAACAACATAAATATTGATCTGTCATGATGACTGATAGACAGAAGTGACAGTACAAAATAAATAATGATCTGTCATGATGACTGATAGAAGTGACATTAACGAAATAAGTAATGATCTGTCATGTTGACTGATAGATGGCAGTGATAGTAATGAAATAAATAATGATCTGTCATGATGACTGATAGACAGAAGTGACAGTAACAAAATAAATAATGATCTGTCATGATGACTGATAGATGGCAGTGATAGTAATGAAATAAATAATGATCTGTCATGATGACTGATAGATGGCAGTGAAAGTAACAAAATAAATAACAATCTGTCATGATGACTGATAGAAGTGACATTAACGAAATAAGTAATGATCTGTCACGATGACTGATAGATGGCAGTGATAGTAATGAAATAAATAATGATCTGTCATGTTGACTGATAGATGGCATTGACAATCTCACCTGTTGGCACCACAGGATTCGGTGTTGGCTGCTGCACATTCTGACACCACCATCTCCCCTCTAGGCTGCTCTGTCTTGATTTTTGTGGACAATTTCTTGAATATTTAGGCCACTGATGTTGGTTATGTTGTCAATGTATAAGACTGGATGTCTTGCCTTTCTTCCTTTTTGCCTCTATTTTTCCTTGAAAGATGGTTGCCATGAGGTCTCTGTTCTTGTTGCGTGACACATGGCCAATGTATTTTAGTTTTCTCTTGTTGATGTCTGCTGGTAGTTTTCTGGTGATATCAAGTTCTTCCAGGACACTTTCGTAAGTTTTTCTGTCTGTCCATTTGACAAGTAGTAGTCTCCGATAAAACCACATCTCTGCTGCCTCAATTCTTCTGCAACCAGTTTTTCTCAGAGTCCAGGCTTGGCAGCCATAAATCATGACTGACCAGATCAAATATTTTAAAAGTCTAACTTTCAGGCCATTTGGTATGCCTCTGTCTTTCCAGATTTGTTCAGTTGAACCAATTTTTTGCTTTGCCATTCCCATTCTTATTTTGATGTCTTTGGAGCATGTTCCATCATCAGTTTTTACAGATTTGCCATTCCAATTCTTAGTTTGATGTCTTTGGAGCAGGTTCCATCATCAGTTTTTACAGAACCAAGATATTTGAGATCCTTAACATTTTCTAAAGGAATGATCTGTCATGATGATTCGTAGATGGCAGTGATAGTAACGAAATAATGAAATCATGATCTTACCTTGTAAAGACCCCGGATGCCCTCGCCTTTGTAAATTTTGACCAGAGCATCAGCCATGCCCTTGTACTGTTGCCCTGGTCCACCCCCCGCAGCCCCATTCTCATACTGCAAGCACAGCCTCGTTTTGGTCACCCAGATGGGATTGGTCAGCACCAAGGTGGCAAAACCTGCCACGTGAAAACCCATGAAAACCCATTAGCACATCTGTGAAGGGACCCTTCAATCATAGGTCTAGTAGAGCAACACCCACTGCCCAGACCCTTTGATCATAGGACAGACGGTATAAGGTACAAAACTCACTTCTCTTTCTTGGTGCTTTACTTGATTGGACAGTTACTTCCCTTAAATCAGTATTTCTGGCAGACATATTGTGTGCATTTTCAATCGAGAGATTTAAAGTGCTTTTGGCCAGAAAAATGTCAACAAGCAGAGGTATGAGTTGCAAGGAGATTCTATGGTTGCTTGACCTTAAGGTAAGGAGAATGATGGTAACGCTGAAAATGGACCAGATTTTGAAAATGCTGAAGAGGAAGAAGAAAATGTCATAGAAAGTGTGCCCAGGCAGTACCAGTGACATATCAGGGCTATAATCATTTCAAAACATACACAATACTTAAACAGGAAAAAAAGAAAGGGAAACACAAAATGTTACCAGGGGCAGGAGTGTTCAGCAAGGAGTCCTAACTCAAAGTACTTGCAATGAAGAAAACTGAATTTAGCATCCATTTTTCATAAAGTGCATCAAGTTTGGTAAGCATCAGACTTTATTTAAGCTTGTAACAGGGGTTTGTTTACAAGCAGTCTCATTCTGGCATTTTTCCCAGTACATGCTCACAGACCAGCACAGTGATTTGTCAATGGCAGCTCCAGTCACAATAGAGTTAACCTCTCACCTCTCAAGTCGACTAAAGTGGTTCGTAGTGTCCGAACTTTGATCAAGAGGAATTCACTGCACTCAGCTATTTAATAATAACAATTAGTGAATTACAGTAATTATATGGCACCAAATCTTCACAATTCAAATCAAAGCGCACTCATGCACCATGCATACCATCAACAAATACTAGTACCTTTAATATCTTTTTTTAAAAAGTACACAAACTGAGGAAAAGAAGTAGTTGTAGAATTCACTGTTGGGAAAAGAGGTGGGTTTTTAAATTGAACTTTAATTTTAAAGGAGAAAGGGTAGGAGAACCTATAAAACACCAAAGAAATAAGAGGGAAGCAGGGAGAATTTTTATTAATATAATCAAAGGACATAACTCTTGAGAATTATCTCCCATGTTGTATAGAACTTCTCAAATCTAACAGTTTGCGCTACCCGTTGTTTTTGTACTTTGTATCTGCTTCTATGCTAGCTGAATGGGTAGCGCAAACTGTGTTAGATCTGAGAAGTTCTATACAACATGGGAGATAATTCTCAAGAGTTATGTCCTTTGATTATACTATAAAACACCAAACTGACACCACCAGAATGATGGAAACATTAAGATGGGCAGCAACAGGTCAGCGTTTAATGTTGTAGGCTGGGACTGAACTTGCGGTCATTGTCAGACAGAATGACAAACAGAAAATTTTACAAGAAAGATCAAATTGTTATTGCTATTGTTATTTTTGTTTAAAGCCCAGCCAACTGTGTATAGCCATACCAGGGCTATAACCGTGTCAATACACACACAATACTTCATCAGGAAAAAAAAAAAGAAAATTAATTACACATATCAATGCATTTGCGCACATAATCTAAGGAGATATCCCTGGTGCTGACCACTCCATCAATAAATAAATAAATAACAGGTGAGTAAAAACAAAATCAGCACAATTAAATAACATGAATCAATAAATAAGCATGCATGCACCTTAAATAAATAAACACATGAATTCATTAATAACAAATAAACTTTAAGTCGGTCAACTAATAAATTGTTATTGTTGTTTAAAGCCCAGCCGACAGCGTACAGCCATGTCAGGGCTATAACCACTTCAAAACATACAAAACTTCAACAGGTAAAAAAACAGAAAAGAAAATTAAGTACACATATCAGTGCATTCGTGCAAATAATCCAAGGACATACCCCTGGCATTGACTAATCTATCCAATTTATCGCACAGGGGATTTAAAAAACACACCTGAATACAAATTTAAGCACACATAAGGACACCAAAACATATCTAAAAACCGGCATAGATTACCTGAAATTGCTTCTGCATATCTCACCTCCCTAGAGCCAAAAATACACTTAATACATGTACCCAATTATCAATCTTACGAAAAAGAGCATAAGACTTTATCGAACACATACGGGTGAATGGACCAGCATGGCAGAAAATGATAGGAAGAAATGACAAAGCAAAGGTGGAAGAAAGAAACAAAGAGAGTGACAGAAAAGAGGAAATCTCCAGCACAGAATCTCCAGAAGGTGAGGATACTATTTATACTGAAAGAGCCCCGGCATTCCCACCAGGGGAACTAATAGATACGTAGTTTAAATGTACGTGTGTGGATGAATATGAGTAAATGAACACATAAATAGTCACCTGCAGAGCTAGCTATCAACAAGTGCTTGGTGGCTCCCAGATTTTTCTTCGTATCTCCATCTTGCATCCAAACCTTCATGGAATTGTAGCTGCAAATCAACAAAAATATAAATAATTCATCTGAATTGTCATAAATCATATAACAAGTAATCAAATTAGTATGATAATCCTTTGACTCCCTTACCCTATCAACCAACTTCCTGTTTTCAATTCCTCAATTAAAAAGAAGAAGGAAACACAACAAAAGAAGACTAAGTAGGCCAGGATATTTTGAGCGACATACTCAACGACACATCCCTGAAGCGGAAGTTTGTGATGTGTTGCTGCTTTCTTCTCATAACAAAGTCATGGACTTCCTCATGACGTATCATAGGAACCTTACTGATTCAGTGGAATGTGGCATATAGTATGATATACTCTCTTAACTCTTTGCCTCCTGCACCCTATTCATCAACTGGGAAAACTGAACCCTTTGACTCCTGTTCTCTTACCCTATCCACCTGCTTCTTGCAGGAAACTGGTGGACATAGTGAGGGAGTCAAAGCGTTAACTCTTTGACTCCCGCACCCTGCCCACCAGCATTCTGCATTGCCAACCATGCTAGCAAAGCAAACATTTAACCCTTTGATTCCCTCACCCTGTCCACCAACTTCCTGTCAGAAGCTGGTGGATAGGGTGAGGGAGTCAGAGGGTTAAGTCTTTACAGTTGGTGGATAGGGTGTGGGAGTCAAAGGGTTAAGTTTCTGCTTTGCAAGCATGGTTGACAATGCAGGATGCTGGTGGACAGGATGCTGGAGTCAAAAGGTTAACATCAATAACGTTCCTAGAATCTTCATCACTATTGGGTATGTAAATGTAGCTGTCATCGACTCTGAGTACCCGACTTTGGCACGTCAACACCAGCGCCTGGAACCTGACCCTGCTAATCCCCTCACCTCCCCCCACCCTCTCTCTCTCTGAGTATAAAATATTACCTGGCATAAAAATGGACGGCCTCAGTGATTTTTAATCAGCTTATCTTCAGTCCATAAAATCCTAAGAATTTTTCGTTTTCAGACTGTCTGTACTACTACAGTACACTGTACCCAAACAACAACCTGGGTCACCACATCAACAGAAGTAACCCTTTGACTCCCATGCCCTGTCCGACAGCATCCTGCATTGCCAACCATGCTAGGAAAGCAAAAACTTAACCCTTTGGATCCCTCACCCTATCGACCAGCTTCCTGCAGGAAGCTAGTGGATAGGGTGAGGGAGTCAAATGGTTAAGTCTTTGCAGTTTGTGGATAAAGTGTGGAAGTCAAAGGGTTAAGGAGACGACATCCAACATATGAATGAAAAAATTGTAGGCCTACATAGTCATTAGTGAAATGTAAAGTTAGGATTAACTTCCGATCATTAAGATACAAATCTGAACACGTCTCTCTAATTACGAGTATCTGTATCCGTTTCCATTTTACACACTCATGCAATGATACACATCTGTGAGCGCACACACACACCAACAAAGTCTCTCACACAACACACACACACACACACACACAACACACACACACACACACACACACACACACACACACACACACACACACAACAAACACAACAACACACACACACACACACACAATACACACACACACACTACTCACACACTAAACACAAAACACACACACACACTACTCACACACTAAACACAAAACACACACACACACACCACACACACACACACACACACACACACACACCACACACACACACACACACACACACACACACACACACACACAACACACACACACACAACACACACACACACACACACACACAACTACACACTAACACAAAACACTACACAAAACACGCAAACTCACAAAAGAAGTAGAAGCCCCAGGACAGCCCAGCACCCCAGATATTGGGCGTGACGCCCTGATACAGTCCAGTAAATCCACTGTTGTTGACAATGGTACGCATGGCATGCCTGATACCCTGGTAAGCCGGTCTGCCTGCTGTTCCATGGCCCTCATTCACTGAAATACAAGAAATATAAGTATACAAATAATTACCATTATTGTTTAAACTTTTTGACACCTTGTCCACCAGAACTGACACACACAAAGGAAGTATCTTCCACACAATCACACAAATTCCTTTGTGTGGTTTTGAGACAAGCAAACGAACAATGCAGAAACTATCACAGAATGTCACACTTTCGATCACCATTATTGCTCAGGGTAGTTGCTGACATGAAACTGAACCAAACCAAGTAATCAATCATTTATCAATGAATTCTTACCACGGAAGTTATTTGGAACCATCATATGAGCCGTGTACAGATGATGTTACCATACTCCAATCCGGGAGGAGTTACCTTTTCTTTCCTACGGTATTGTTGAGTCGCGTCTGTGAGTCCACGGAATGGTCCGTGTCAGCTTTGTCAGTTCTGTGATTTTGCACTGTTCATCACGTTGACACCAGAGGGAAAATCAATGAAAGAATATAGGAAATAAAAATTTAGAGATGGAAAACAATTGTTGAGTGAAAGGTATCACAACATTCACAACAAACAGTCGAGAAAAAGACAAAACTACAGATCACCACGAGTGAACGAGGTGAAAAGATGTGGCGGGGACTGACATCTGCAGAGATGGAGAGAAGGGCTGGCAGTTTCAGATCAAAGGCCTTATATTTGATTCATACACGACCTACAGATTTATTGGTTCTGACCACTTTGAAAATAGTACGTTATCATGCGCGCTACAGATCTATTTGTTTTTGATGTGTGAATGATCTTGTGAGAGACCTACTTTCGCTTTTACACACACACACACACACACACACACACACACACACACACACACACACACACACACACAACACACACACACTCTCTCTCTCTCTCTCTCTCTCTCACTTGCTCACACTTTCCTTCTCACCCCCCCACCCCCCCCCCCTCCTCCTCATGTCTGGTTCATCTGTCATAAACCATAAACGGCAGGGGACACAGCATTTGAGATGTGGGTGTATCTGTGTATTTGAGTTACATTTTTGTTTTCAATCACTGATGGATGAACAGGGCATGTAAATCACTGATGTATACAAATAATCATTTTCATTGGCAGAAGTAAGCTTCCTTCTTTGCTTCAGTTTACAAGTATGAACAGATGCTGTTTCTTAGTCTTACACAGAACACTAACTACTTTGTTTCCATTTCAAGTGTGTGTATGTATGCCCATGCCCATGTGTGGTGTGTGTGTGTGTGTGTGTGTGTGTGTGTGTGTGTGTGTGTGTGTGTGTGTGTGTGTGTGTGTGTGTGTGTGTGTGTGTGTGTGTGTGTGTCGTGTTGTATGAATGTGTACTTTCCATTTGAAGTATGTGAGTGAGTGTGTGTGTGTGTGTGTGTGTGTGTGTGTGTGTGTGTGTGTGTGTGTGTGTGTGTGTGTGTGTGTGTGTGTGTGTGTGTGTGTGTGTGTGTGTGTGTATGCATACATGTGCATTATATATTTATACACATGAATTCATACATAGCCTATTTTCTAATAATGAGGAGAACTTTATTTTCAAACCTTTTTATATCACACTGGATACCAGGTTTATTCAAATGCCCATGAAAATCAGTCATTCGAACGCTTTGAAATCTGGAACTTGTTTAAATCATATTTTTCTCACACACTCAATTTTAATTTTATTAATGATTGTCTTATAATTCATGTCCATATGAGTGAAGGCTTGCATTATATTTATAAATAGATATCAATAACCCCAACTGAAAACCAGCTCTAAAACCTGGGCATGAGGACCAGAAAGAAGTGAAAGAAAATAGGTACTAAAAGAATCAAACAGAAATGATAACAGTCAGAAAAAATATCCGCCTGAACTGGTGATAAAATCACTGGTGTGGAAGGTGATGCACATGTTGGAACACATATATATATATATTCAGTCTGATGACGGAACAGAGCAGCTGAAATAACTGACAGCCTCACCACTAATGGCATTATTATGTGATAGGGATGAGTTTGGTACATTATGTCTGATGATTCACAAATGAGCAGCCTCACAGCAGATGAGCTAAACAGACTGACTCAGGAAAATGCACAGTAGACAGGCACTTGTTTGCAAAGAAATTAGAATCTTTGCATAATCAGGATGACAAGTCATTATAAGACTTTACAACACTGTCAGTTTTGTTTGATTTTCTTGTTTCTCACCTACCAAGGATAAACTGTGATCCAAGCCTAAACCACCGGTTCTTTGGCCAGATACAGCTAGTATCTGTATGAGTTTGCCAGTTCAATTCAAGGCATATCCATAGCAATGGCACATCAATAACTGACTGTTTTGAAATGTTCTTTGTGAGGTCTTCTAGTTGAGACACAACTTCTCTCACAAGTGCACTGACATGACATTGATAACACAATCAAATATCTCATATCAGTTACACCACAGGAACATATTTCTTTTACATCCAAATGATTGGGTAGCAGGATTAGTGACAAAAATATGTGAACAGTGGGTCAGGTCGGAGAGATGTATCCGCTACTGGTAACCTGGAACCCAGTACTACCTGTCACAGGGTCGAATTGCTGGCGACTAAACCAGCACCCCCACCAGTCCTCACAGGAGGATGGTGAGGAGGGTGGCTAGAAACCCTGGTGGATATAAATTAGATACATCAAAGGGCGCCAGCTCTGGAGAGCTACCCGCGGCCATCTAGCTAAGGGAGTAAACCCTGATAGTAAATCCGGTGTGGGGCCCCTGAGGCGGTTGGATGGCAAACTTTGTCACTTTCCGGCAGCTCCTGCAGCCGCGTTGGCACCATATTACACTGCCCAGGCTTACAAGTTACATCCGTCCATTCATCCACAAACACTCTGCACCTATGACCTGGAGAGGACACTCCAGCCTCGCTTCTACATATTCACAACACGAAGCAACGTAACCGGTGATAAGTCATTGCTCAACTGGCGTAGAGCTGACGACCAGGGGTTGCTTTCGACGGTGGAAGAGACCTTCGTGTCTTACTGGACAGCTACCACCCGCCTAAGCAGGCAGCCCCCAGCCAATTAGGTGCTGTCCCGCCACAACCTGCCTTCTTCATTGGGTGCATGAAGATTAGGAGAAAATTTGACAAGCAGGTAGTTAATTACCTCACCAGGCAAAAAGAAAAATTCAAATTCAAGAAACGGATCAGGAAAAGGATCAGCAGTGAAACTGGGCTGTTGGAATTCCGAACAATGATGCCTGGGCTCTCCCAAGATCTGCAAGACATCAGCGACACCGGAAAGACTGCCTGTCATAAACAACGAGCTAAAGAGGCTATGTCACTCTCATCAGCGTTTATGCCCCAACTCCGTCCGCCTCTCCAGACGCCAAGGATGAGTTCTACGAAAATCTTGCATCAACCATAAGGAACATCCCCAGGACAGAACAACTTGTTCTCCTGGGCGACTTCAATGCCAGAGTGGGTGCAGACAATGATTCATGGCCCTCCTGCCTCGGTTCCTTTGGAGTGGGGAAAATGAAGAGAATGGACAGCGACTGCTTGAGTTTTGCGCCTGCCATGAACTGTGCATCGCCAACTCCTTCTTCAAGATGAAGCCTCAACACAAAGTCTCCTGGGAGGAGCACCCCCGCTCAAAACATTGGCACCAACTGGATTTGATCCTAGTAAGACATGCCGCTATCAAAAACTTTCTCCACACTCGCTCTTCTTATCACAGCGCAGACTGCGACACAGACCACTCTCTGGTATGTTGCAAGATCAGGCTGCAACTAAAGAAGTTCCACTGCTCAAAGAAACAAGGGAACCCTCGCATTGATGTCAGCAAGATGTCTCAGCCAGATCTTGTAGAACAGTTCGCAGAGGCCTTTCAGAGAGAATACGATGCATTGAAGCCCAGAGACTCTGCCACAGAGAGATGGGAAATGCTACGAGACACCATGCACCGCATTGCTATGGCCACCTTTGGGAAGAAAACTGTGAAGTCCCACTCTGGTTTGAGGCCAAATCATCAGAGATGACTCCCACTGTTAAGGCCAAGCGCGCCGCGCTCACCAAGTATAAGCGGTAACCCAGTGAGAAGAACCTGTAAGTCCTGAGGGCTGCCAGGAGTAAGGTTCAGCTTAACGCCAGGCACTGCGCAAACGAGTACTGGACGGAGCTCAGCGAAGAGATACAGAGTGCTGCTGAAAGACACAACATCCGAGGAATGTATGATGGCATCAAGAAGGCACTGGGTCCAACACAGAGCAAGATCGCCCCCCTCAAATCCTCCACTGGGGAAGTAATCAGCAATCCTAGCCAACAAATGGAAAGATGGGCGGAACACTACTCCAACCTCTACTCCACACAGAACATGGTGTCCCCCTCAGCCCTCGATGCCATCAAGTGCATGCCGGTAATGGAAGAACTTGACGCAGAGCCAACTGCGGACGAACTCAGCAAAGCCATTGATAGCCTGGCATCAGGCAAGGCACCTGGCAACGACGGAATTCCCCCAGACCTCATCAAGCACTGCAAGACTTCTCTTCTGCACCCTTTGCACGCAGTCCTCTGTCAGTGTTGGAATGAGGGCGCTGTACCGCAGGACATGAGGGACGCCAAGATCTCACCCTGTACAAAAACAAGGGCGAAAGGAGCGACTGCAACAACTACAGAGGTATCTTCGCTCCTCAGCATTTGTTGGCAAAGTCTACGCTCGGGTCCTCCTAATCCGCCTGCAGAAACTGGCTGAACATGTCTACCCGGAATCACAGTGTGGTTTTCGAGCAGACAGATCCACGGTAGACATGATCTTTTCCCTTCGCCAAATCCAGGAGAAGTGCAGAGAGCAGCGGATGCCCCTGTATGTGGCATTCATTGACCTCACCAAGGCCTTTGACCTAGTCAGCAGATATGGCCTTTTCAGGGCTCTCCGAAAAATCGGCTGCCCCCCCAAACTGCACAGCTTAATTGAGTCCTTCCACTCCAACATGAAAGTGATGGTGCATTCAACGGAAACCTCTCCAAGCCCTTCGACGTACGCAGCGGTGTGAAACAAGGCTGCGTCCTGGCCCCAATCCTCTTTGGAATCTTCTTCGCTCTCCTCCTGAGGCATGCGTTCAGCACAGCGCAAGAAGGGATCCACCTGCGGACCAGATCAGATGGCAGACTCTTCAACCTCGCCCGCCTCAGAACAAGGACAAAAGTCTGTGAAGCCTTCATCAGAGACATGCTATTTGCCGACGATGCCGCAGCTGTGACCCATACTCAGCGGGACTTGCAGTCACAAATGGACCACTTCTCCCAGGCCTACAAAGATTTTGGTCTGACCATCAGTCTTAAGAAGACAAACGTCCTGGGCCAAGACACGCCATCTCCACCAGCCATCACCATTGATGACTACGAGCTTGAAGCCATCCATCAATTCACATATCTTGGGTCCACCATCACCAATAACTTCTCCCTTGACACAGAGATCGACAAGAGGATCGGGAAGGCAGCCACAACACTAGCCCGCCTCAGTCACACAAAGGGTGTGGACAAATCCCAAGCTGACCACGAAGACAAAGATGGCTGTATGCAATGCCTGTATCCTCAGCACCTTGCTGTATGGCAGCGAGGCGTGGACCACGCATGCTCATTAGGAGAAAAGGCTCAATACCTTCCACCTGAGAAGCCTACGGCGCATACTCGGCATTTCCTGGCAAGACAAGGTGACCAACACCGAAGTCCTGACCCACGCTGGCCTCCCAACCATGCATACCATGCTGAGACAGCGTCGGCTGCACTGGTTGGGCCACGTTCGCCGCATGGAAGATGGTCGCATCCCAAAAGACATCCTTTATGGTGAGCTTGCCACAGGGCAGAGAAACACTGGCCGCCCACAGCTGAGATACAAAGACGTTTGCAAGCATGACATGAAGGCGCTTGAGATCGACACTGTGTCCTGGGAGGACCTCGCAGACAACCGCAACAGCTGGAGAACCACTCTCAAGAAACAGCTGCGGATTGGTGAGGACAAACTGTCAGCTGCTGCAGCAGAAAAGTGAGTTCGCAGAAAAGGGATGACAGCCAATAGACCAGCATCAGCATACACATGCGACCGCTGCGACAGAGACTGCCTCTCTCACATTGGTCTCTACAGTCGCAGGTAATGCTGCTTGGACCAAGCAGACAGCCCATCTAGACATTAGAACGGAAACATGTACTTTGACCATATAGTCAGCCATGACCGAGGGAGGCCTACTACTGGGGATATTTAAACAATTGCCTCTCCAATGATGTTTTGACAGACAGGTTTTGATACATTTAAACTAGTTGCCATGCAAGAGGATGAAGTGACAATTCCTGCTTTCACAAAAACTCAACTTCCACTGAGTGCATTACAAACTGAATCAAAAAGAAATCTAGCATGCTTACAGTTACACTGTTACAGTTTGAGTTTCATGTTACTTGAAGATGTGATTGGAATGGTTTGCATTAAATACAAAATTCTCAACAGCTAGAATTACTGTTTAATCATGTTGGAGAACAGATAACAGCACTTGATTGTGATAGTGTCATGTGCTCTTGTTAACTTGACATCATCATGTGTCCCATTCAGCCATTGTTTCATGACGTGACATTGAACTAAGACCATGTTAAAAAAAAACTTTAGAAAAGCAATAATACAAAAATCAATAGTTTGTACAAACAAATTCTCACCTTGAAATCTTATCTTCACTAGATCAAGTGGATGCAGCACCAACGTTGACACGACTCCTCCGCTCACTCCAGCATATAAATGTTCAAGACGAACATGACGTAAGAAACTGAAAGACGAGCTTTTCGTTCCAATTTTCGACGACGACGATTCCATTCTTCCTTCACTTTACATAAACCACACCAAACAAACACACACTGCTGATTTTCCCACACAAACTACACGCTGGCACCAAAGACAACACAACAAATACACGCAAAGCCAAGGTTATCTAAAGCACCATGCTTGTGCTCGGCCGCCATATTGCGCTGAATGTTGATTTCTGATACTAAAGAGCGTTTCCGGTTGTCCCTCCTTCAGTTTCAGTTTCAGTGTCTCAAAACGACGTCTCCGCGCTCGGAACGAATTCCATATGCGCTAATGTCACAAGTGCCATCTGTATGGTGATCATGACACAAACTTTAAGCCTGCACGTAAACCCATGAGTTGGCCAGCCTATGTTTTACCTAGTCTATATTTTATATTGGTATTGTATCAGCCTATCACTGGAATAATCTTGGTTACATGTAAATGACATGTGTATCTGTGTATCTTATCTTCAAAGCAAAGGTAAGGGGTTGGAACTTAACAGCAGGAAGACTGAAGTCATGGTGATCAGTAAAAAACATGAAATCCCCTCATGCAAAATAACAGCAAATGGCACAACCTTGACACAGGTTAATAAGTTCAAATACCTGGGAACGGTCATTTCATCAGACAGCAGATCCACATCGGAAATAGCCGGCAGAATCGGCCAAGCCAAAACAGCATTCAAAAAGATGACAAGCATTCTTACCAACAAATGCCTATCAATTAACATCAGGAAGAGAGTCCTTGAATGTTATATAGAACCAATACTGTTATACCGATGTGAGGCGTGGACAGTCAGCAAGCAAAGCCAGAGCAAGACTGAGGCAGCCGAAATGTGGTTTGTAAGAAGAATGTTGAGAGTTCCATGGACAGCAAAGAAAACAAACGAGACAGTTTTGATAGAGGCAGACACAAGTAGATCACTCATAAGGAAGATTAGGAAAAGACAGGCTCCATTTATAGGCCATTTTATGAGGAAGGGGGATTTGGAGCACCTGGTCACAACGGGAAGGCTGGAGGGAAAGAGAGCACCAGGTAGACTCAGGGAGAAAATGCTGGACGGACTTGCAGAGTGGCTGGGGACGAGGAGGGTGGGGGAGATGCTAGGAGCAACGAGAGATAGAGACAGATGGAAGTCCATGATCGTCAACGCCATGCGGCAGGGCACCTGATGATGATGATGTTCTTCAAAGAAAAGAACACAACTAGCTATTATGTATAAACTCGTCTCGCATGACAGAAAGACACTCCCACCCCCACTCCACCCCACCCCCAGTCATTGCACAAAGCCTTGGCTGTCTATCAACTAGGTGAAGTCAATATTTTCTTAAAACTCATAGCCCCACCAGTCTGTCGTTAACTTCCGAGGGGGAAAAAAAGAGGAAACAGATAAGTATGTAAGTAAGTAAATAAAAAGTAAGTAAGTATATACGCAAATAGACGAATGAATAAATACAAAATAAAGGAGTAGTCTCTGTAGATAAATAGGTAAGAAATGAAAATAATAACAGTAAATACAGGTATATGCCCACCTGCCCGCACACAGGCATACACACATACATTCATACACGCACACGCTCGCACACGTATACACACATACATTCATACACGCACACGCTCGCACACGACTAACACCATATTCAATGCACACGCTCTCTCTCTCTCTCTCTCTCTCTCTCTCTCTCTCTCTCTCTCTCTCTCTCTCTCTCTCTCCACCCCTCTCTCTTTGTTTCTCACGCAAATTTATAAACTATTCGTCCCCTCTCTACTGTACAAACTACCGTGCTGAGACAGAGCTCTGCACCAGGTTGCCACAACCAGAAGAGCAGTTCTGCAGTGGATCCCAGCCCACTGCGGAGTCTCCGGGAATGAGCGAGCTGATATGCTTGCTAAGGAGGGAGCCGGAGAAGAACAACCTAACAACAGCGTCAGCTACAGTGAGAAGAGAGCATCATCAGGGCGCTTTCCATGCCGAGACGACACAGAGATGACTACCACCTGTTGTCTAGAGAGCAGCAAGTTGCCCTGGTGAGGTTGCGCACTGGTCACAATAGGCTGAACAGCCACATGTACCGCAAACTGAAGCTGGCTCGCCTCCCCAACCTGTCCCTGCGGTCAAGAAGACCAAACCACGGAGCATATACTCCAAAGATGTCCCCTTCACCAGGTGGCAAGACAGGACGTGTGGCCGGCAGACACTCCGCTGACAACCAAACTCCATGGCTGCAGACAGGAGCTGGAAAAGACAGCTGCATTCATCGCCCGGACTCAGATGATTGTGTAGCAGCGTACGCCAAGAAGAAGAAGAAGAAGTCCCCTCTCTCTCCCTTACACACACACACACACACACACACACACACACACACACACACACACACACACACACACACACACACACACACACACACACACACACACACACACACACACTCACTCACTCACACACACTACACAGCATGATGGCCGACAACATCAGATCAACAAGAACAACAACAACAACTACAGCAAAAGAGGAAACACACACACATACATATCGTGACAGCAAAGAAGAAACACACATATATACTTATCATGACAAACTTACGTACAGACATATCTGGATAACAATCTGGATAACAATCAACAAACAGTCCACAAACACACACACACACACACACACACACACACACACACACACACACACACACACACACACACACACACACACACACACACACACACAACACACAAACACACACAAACACACACACACACACACACACACACACACACACACACACACACACACACACACACACACACACACACACACACACACACATACACACACACACACACACACACACAGAGTTTGGCAAACTTGTTTGTTCTCCAGTTGTCTTTTCTTTTTCTTCACTGTTCCTTTATCTCTGTGCATTTTTGACTCTAGGGAAATGAGATACGCGAAATCAATTCTAGGTAATTTAGGCCTGTTTTTGTATATGTTTTGGTGTCTTTAGGTATGCTAATTTTGTATTCACGTGTGCTTTTTTTTTTTAATCCCCTGTTCAATAAATTGGACGGAGTGGTCAACGTCGGGGCATGTCCTTAGGTTATGCGCGCGAATTATTGATATGTGTACTTAATTTTCTTTTCTTTTTACTGTTTTTTTTTTTTACCCCTGTTTTGAAAGTGGTTATAGCCCTGATATGGCTCTCCGCAGTCGGCTAGGCTTTAAATTAAACAACAGTACCCCTGTTTTGAAAGTGGTTATAGCCCTGGTATGGCTCTCTGCAGTCGGCTAGGCTTAAGCAGCGTACCACGGGAACATGAGGGAGCTGTATATAACCACCAAGAAGCTTGCAAGCAAGTACAACAGACCAGAACGACCAGTCAAGGACAAGCTAGGACAGACCATCACAGACACAGATCAGCAGCTTGAGAGATGGGCGGAGCATTTTGAGGAACTTCTCAATAGGTCAGCTCCACAAAACCCTCCAAATATCGCAGAAGCAGACAATGATATAGAGATATGCTGCGACCCACCAACAAAAGACGAAATCATCCGCGCCATCAAGAAGATGAAAAATGGCAAGGCAGCCGGCCCAGATGGAATTCCAGCAGAAGCTCTCAAGACAGACGTAGAGACAACAGCCGACCTTCTACTACCGCTTTTTGAGAAGATCTGGGAACAGGAAAAAGTACCAATAGATTGGAAAGACGGACACATCATCAAACTGCCCAAAAAGGGAGACCTCAGCATCTGCGAGAACTACAGAGGCATCACACTCCTATCAGTGCCAGGAAAAGTGTTCAACAGGATTCTGTTGGAGAGGATGAGGGACGCAGTGGACGTCAGGCTCCGAGACCACCAGGCAGGCTTCAGGCAGGACAGATCCTGCACAGACCAGATTGTCACGCTACGCATCATCGTCGAGCAGTCCCTGGAGTGGAACTCCTCATTGTACATCAACTTTGTAGACTTCCTCAAGGCTTTTGACAGTCTGCACCGTGACACCCTGTGGCAACTCCTCCGACACTATGGAATCCCAGCCAAACTGACACGAATCATCAAAGAGTCATATGAAGGGATGGCATGTCGGGTCGTTCACGGAGGCCAGCTGACGCGTCGCTTTGATGTAAGGACCGGCGTACGTCAAGGATGCCTGCTGTCACCATTCCTGTTCCTCCTCGTCATCGATTGGGTGATGAGACAGACAACAGATGGACAGAGGAATGGCATCCAGTGGACCCTATGGACTCAGTTGGACGATTTGGACTTTGCCGATGACCTCGCTCTGCTCTCCCACAAACAGCAACAGATGCAGAACAAGACTTCAAGCCTGGCCTCCCATGCGTCCCAAGTCGGCCTTCACATCCACCCCAACAAGACCAAAATTCTGAAAATCAATGCTTCCAGCACAGAGGCAGTGAAGTTGGGAGACAACAACCTGGAGGAGGTCGAGACCTTCACTTACCTTGGGAGTGTAGTCAATCAGCAGGGAGGAACAGATGCAGACGTGAAGACCCGCATCGGAAAGGCAAGAGCATCCTTCTTGGCCCTCAAGAACATCTGGCGATCCCACATGATCACACCCCGCACTAAAATCCGCCTGTTCAACTCAAACATCAAATCAGTTCTTTTGTATGGAGCAGAAACGTGGAGAACAACTAAGACCACTACTAGAAGAGTCCAGACATTCATAAACTCGTGCCTACGCAAGATACTGAAGATCCACTGGCCAGTTACCATCAGTAACACAGACCTCTGGCAGAGAACTAACCAAGTGCCAGTGGAAGAAGAAATCAGAAGAAGGAGATGGCGATGGATAGGGCACACCCTGAGGAAACCATCAACCAACATCACCCGCCAGGCCCTGACCTGGAACCCTCAAGGGAAGAGAAAGAGAGGCCGACCAAAAAACACCTGGAGAAGAGAACTGAAGGCGGACGCCAAGCAGACCGGCTACTCCTGGCGAGAACTTGAGCAAATAGCCCAGGATCGTGGACGATGGCGGGCGGTTGTGGATGGCCTATGCCCCTCCTGGGGCTCAAGGCCTAAGTAAGTAAGTAAGTACCCCTGTTTTGAAAGTGGTTATAGCCCTGGTATGGCTCTCCGCAGTCGGCTAGGCTTTAAATTAAACAACAGTACCCCTGTTTTGAAAGTGGTTATAGCCCTGGTATGGCTCTCCGCAGTCGGCTAGGCTTTAAATTAAACAACAGTACCCCTGTTTTGAAAGTGGTTATAGCCCTGGTATGGCTCTCCGCAGTCGCTAGGCTTTAAATTAAACAACAGTACCCCTGTTTTTGAAAGTGGTTATAGCCCTGATATGGCTCTCTGCAGTCGGCTGGGCTTTAATCAACGATAACAATGAAAACATAAAACAAATCAACAAAACTCTCAGTACAGCCTTTGCGCTTTGAATAGAAAATCCTATGCCTCGGCCACTTGATTACCTTGCCTATGTGACTTATGGTATTCACCACGCTTTGTGTTTCAACATGTGACCAATGAACCTTGACTTAGTGTTCATAATAAGAGGACTGGAGTTTAAAGCAAGCACTCATGCCGAACATTCTATTAACTTAAGCAGTGCTGCATACACTGGAACAGATCAGATCAAATACACACGACACACACACACACAGACGTACAGAGAGAGAGAGAGAGAGAGAGAGAGAGAGAGAGAGAGAGAGAGAGAGAGAGAGAGAGAGAGAGTCCCAATCTAGTTCTGTAAACGCTGGGAAGACGTTGGTGACAGTGAGGAACAATGGACAAAGCTGAGAAACTCGATAAATGAAGCTTGTGAAGAAATCCCTAGAGTACATAGAAAAGCAGAAAAGAACTGGATGACAACAAAAAAATTACAGGCTTGATGGAAGAACGTAGGAAAACAAAGGGAAAAGAGGAAAGATACAAAAAGATAAACAAAGAAATCGGGAAAAAGTGGAATGAAGCTGAGGAAGCTTGGCTGAAAACAAAGTGCAAAGAAATAGAAGACCGACACAAAACAGATCCTCAGGGTCATCATCATCAGGTGCCCTGCCGTATGGCGTTGGCGACCATGGACTTCCAACCATCTCTATCTCTCGTTGCCCCCAGCATCTCCCCCACCCTCCTCATCCCCAGCCACTCTGCAAGTCCGTCCAGCATTCTCTCCCTGGGTCTACCTGGTGCT
>JAPXFY010000033.1:11248010-11250510 GCA_030674185.1 Monoplex corrugatus
GACGACGACGACGACGACGATGATGCTGCTGCTGCATGATGATGATGACGACAACGACGACGACGACGACGACGATGATAACAATGATGACGACGACGACGACAATGATGATGACGATGACGATGATGATGATGACCAGGGTTTTCAGTTTTTTAACCCTTTGACTCCCGTACCCTGTTCCACCAGCGTCCTGTAATGTCAACCGTGCTAACAAAGCAGAAACGTGACCCTTTGACTCACTCACCCTATCCACCAGCTTCCTGCAAGAAACTGGTGGATAGGATGAGGGAGTCAAAGGCCGAGAGAGTCAAAGGGTTAAATTTTTGCAGTTGGTGGATAAGGGGACGGAGTCAAAGCGTTTTTAAGCAGCCCTTATCCCGCATATGGAGTTTGCAGTTATAAGTTTGCTGAAGACGGATTCATGGCACTCGGACATTCCATATGCGGACTGAATGGGATTCGAACCCACAATCTTCCAGTTGTTGATCTGTTGCACTAACCACTAGACCACGGATTTTAGTATAACGCCCATTTCTAACCATTCTTTTTTTATTTTATATTTTATTTTATTTGTTTCAGATTCAGAGGAGCTGTACAATAAAGGAGTACGGGTATCTGCCAGTTTCTGTACAGTAAAGGAGTACGGTATCTGCCAGTTTCTGTACAATAAAGGAGTACGGTATCTGCCAGTTTGTGTACAGTAAAGTAGTACGGTATCTGCCAGTTTCTGTACAATAAAGGAGTACGGTATCTGCCAGTTTGTGTACAATAAAGGAATACGGTATCTGCCAGTTTCTGTACAATAAAGGTGTACGGTATCTGCCAGTTTCTGTACAGTAAAGGAGTACGGTATCTGCCAGTTGCTGTACAATAAAGGAGTACGGGTATCTGCCAGTTGCTGTACAATAAAGGAGTACGGGTATCTGCCAGTTGCTGTACAATAAAGGAGTACGGGTATCTGCCAGTTGCTGTACAGTAAAGGTGTACGGGTATCTGCCAGCTGCTGTACAGTAAAGGTGTACGAGTGTCTGCCAGTTGCTGTACAGTAAAGTAGTACGAGTGTCTGCCAGTTGCTGTACAATAAAGGAGTACGGGTATCTGCCAGTTGCTGTACAGTAAAGGTGTACGGGTATCTGCCAGTTTCTGTACAATAAAGGAGTATGGGTATCTGCCAGTTTCTGTACAATAAAGGAGTACGGGTATCTGCCAGTTTCTGTACAATAAAGGAGTACGGGTATCTGCCAGTTTCTGTACAATAAAGGAGTACGGGTATCTGCCAGTTGTTGTACAATAAAGGAGTACGGGTATCTGCCAGTTTCTGTACAGTAAAGTAGTACGAGTGTCTGCCAGTTGCTGTACAGTAAAGTAGTACGAGTGTCTGCCAGTTGCTGTACAATAAAGGAGTACGGTATCTGCCAGTTTCTGTACAATAAAGGAGTACGGGTATCTGCCAGTTTCTGGACAGTAAAGTAGTACGAGTGTCTGCCAGTTTCTGTACAATAAAGGAGTACGGTATCTACCAGTTGCTGTACAATAAAGGAGTACGGGTATCTGCCAGTTGCTGTACAGTAAAGGTGTACGGATATCTGCCAGTTTCTGTACAATAAAGGAGTACGGTATCTGCCAGTTTCTGTACAATAAAGGAGTACGGTATCTGCCAGTTTCTGTACAGTAAAGGAGTACACCAGTTTCAAGGAGCCTTTTATTGTCTGACGGTCATCGCTGTTCTCGTCATCATATCGTCGTCGTCGTCGTTTTCATCGCCATGGATACTCTAAGCGTGGTGATCGTCATCATCGTCGGTGCATCATCTTCAAGATTATCACCTGGTATCTTATCTGCACCAACGCCAAAGACGAAAAGAGGAGACTGAAGGTAAGAGCTTAGATGACTCATCATCATCATCATCATCATCATCATCATCATCATCATCATCATCATCATCAATGTGCCCTGCCGCTTGGCGTTGGCGATCATGGCCCTCCATATGTATCTATCCCTTGTCGCAGCAAGCACATTTTCCACTGTCTCTGTCCTCAGCCACCCTGAAAGTCCGTCAAGCACCTTCTCCCTGGGTCTTTCTGGTGTTCTCTTTCCCTCCAGCTTTCCTGTTGTGACTGGGTGCTCTAATTCCCCTTTCCTTATAAAATAGCCTATAAATGTTGCTTGTCTTTTCCTAATCTTTCTTATCAATGATCTTCTTGTGTCTGTCTCCATCAAGACTGTCTCGTTTGTTTTCTTCGCTGTCCACGGAATTCTCAACATTCTTCTTAGAAATCACATTTCGGCTTCCTCAATCTTGTTCTAGCTTTGCGTGTTGACTGTCCACGCCTCACAACCGTATAACGGTTGATGACAAGTAAAATCCAAACCAAGTGTGACTGCCCGCGTTCAAGCAAACAGGAACCAGAAAAATAAAAACACGAAAATAGAATCAGAACACGTATTTTATACAATCGGACAAGACAGGCGCAAAATTTCGGCCAACTGGCCTTTGTCA
>JAPXFY010000033.1:11255510-11278010 GCA_030674185.1 Monoplex corrugatus
TGGCATCTGTGGCTTGCCAAACATAGGGTTTATGTGCAGGAACTAAGGCCGTGCCATGATCGTTTTGCATCTTCTTCATCACATGGCATGAGTGTGTTGAGTGTGTGTGTGTGTGTGTGTGTGTGTGTGTGTGTGTGTGTATGTGTGTGTGTGTGTGTGTGTGTGTGTGTGTGTGGTGTGTGTGGGGTGTTTGTGTGTGTGTGTGTGGTGTTGTGTGTATGTGTGTGTTGTGTGTGTGTTGTTGTGCGTGTGATGTGGGTTTTATGTAGTTTGTGTATTTTTGTTTTGTGTTATTCTGTATGTACATATTGTGTATGTTGTGTGTTGTGGTATGTGTTATGTGTGTGTGTGTTTTATATTATGTGTGATTATTTGTGGCATATATTTATGTTGAATTTTTGTTTATTGTTTCATATGTACACATCTTTGTATATATTTATATTTTTTTATTATCTTACTCTAAATATTAATCAGGTGTGTATGTGTCTGTGTGTTGTGGTATAGTGTATGTATGTTGTGTGTATGTCTTATATTGTGTTGTTTTTATGTGTAGTTTATGTGTTTATGTATGTATGTATGTAATGTGTGTGTGTATGTTATGTGTTAACGCATTATTGTTGTGTGATTGTATGTATGTGTATGTATGTATGTATGTGTATGTATGTGTGTGTTGTGTGTGTTGTGTTGTGTGTGTGTGTGTGTGTGTGTATTACAATAAATTGCTATGTTTTTTCTATGCGTTGTATACATTTCAAGATGTTTGTAAATGTTATGTATTTGAAAATGAATAAAAGCAAGTTAATGAAAAAAAAATGTTGCCTGTCTGGCTTATCTATATCTCTGTCTGGGCTTAGCGGGCATGTCCGGAGTATTTTTGCATCAGAGCAGGTTAGTCTCCGAACTCCAGCATACTAAAATGAACCTGAAGCAGTGCAGGGTCTTCTCCGGAAGGTAGCGTGCGGTGGGTGGCTTGACATGGGTAATAAGCAACTGTTTTTTGTTTCTGTGTGTGCAGAGTCATCAGAATCTCAAACCTGGCCGCCCAGATCGTCTTCCTCATGAGCTGCTCAGAGCTGTTGACATAGAAAGTGAGTCTTTGTTTTAACCCTTTTGACTCCCGCACCCTATCCACCAAATGAAAAAAACTTAACCCTTTCACTCCCTCACCCTATCCACCAGCTTCCTTGCAAGAAACTGCTGGACAGGGTGAGGGAGTCAAAGTGTCACATTTTTGATTTGTTAGTACGTTTTTTGCTTTGACGATACAGGGTGCTGTTGGACAGGATGCGGGGGTCAAAGGGTTAACTAGGAGATAGAGGGGAAGAGACACAGAGAGAGGGAGGAAGGGAGGGTGGGAGAGAGAGAGAGAGAGAAGGAGAGACAGAGAGAGAGAGAGAGAGACAGAGAGAGACAAGGCAGAGACGAGACAGACAGAGAGAGAGAGACAGAGGCAGAGACGAAACAGAGAGACAGAGAGAGAGAGACAGAGAGAGAGATACACAAAAGAGAGAGAGAGAATGAGAAAGAAAGAGAGAGGGGGGAGAGAGAGGAAGAGAGAGTGGTACAGTTGAAACTTGAAAACACTGTTACTTAAGGATAAGAGGATTAGGCCCTATTGAATCTGTCTTACTAGTTAGAGAGAGAGAGAGAGAGTGGTGTCTGTGCGCGTGCGTGCGTGTTTGCCTCTGTGTGTGTGTGTGTGTGTGTGGTGTGTGTGTGTGTGTGTGTGTGTGTGTGTGTGTGTGTGTGTGTGTGTGTGATGTGTGTGGTGTGTGTGTGTGTGTGTGTGTGTGTGCGTGTGTGTGCACTCTCTGTCTCTCTCACTCTCTCTTTCTCTCTCTCTCTCTCGGACTTACTGTAAGACGGTCCAGTGTGGCCTAAGCCTCTTATCCTTGTGTAATATGTGTTTTGAGATTTCAACTTTACCGCTCTCTGTCTCTCTATCTCTCTCTCCCCTCTCTCTCTCTTTCTCTCTGTCTTTCTCTCTCTCTCCCTGTCTCTCTCTTTCTGTATCTCTCTCTGTCTCTGTCTCTGTCTCTCTCTCTCTCTAACTAGTAAGACAGATTCAATTGGGCCTAATCCTCTTATCCTTTAAGTAACAGTGTTTTCAAGTTTCAACTTTACCACTCTCTCTTCCTCTCTCTCCCCCCTCTCTCTCTCTTTCCCCTCTCTCTCTCTCTCTCTCTCTCTCTCTCCTCTCTCTCTCTCTCTCTCTCTCTCTCTCTTGCGGCCTGGATAGCTCAGTTGGTTTGAGCGTCGATTCACATGCTAATGGTTGTGGTTCGAATCCCGGGTGCGCTATATTAAAAACTGGCCATCTCACTGCTCCATCTTAACATCATAGTTTTCTGGTGGTGTCAGTATAGGATTAGATAGTTCCCCTTCCCCCACTTCCCGGATGGTTATCCCCGTCGGCCATATCACCTGAGGTGGGTGTCGACGTAAAACTGAACCAAATCAATCTCTCTCTCTCTCTCTCTCTCTCTCTCTCTCTCTCTCTCTCTCTCTCTCTCTCTCTCTCTCTCTCTCTCTCTCTGTGTGTCTCTCTGTTTCGTCTCTGCCTCTGTCTCTCTCTATCTCTCTGTCTCGTCTCTGTCTCTGTTCTCTCTCTCTCTCTCTCTCTCTCTCTCTTTCTCTCTCTGTCATCTCTCTCTCTATCTCTCTTTCTCTCTCTATGTCTGGTGTGTGTCTCTCTCTCTGTCTCTTCTCTGTCTCTGTCTCTGTCTCTCTCTCTGTCTCTGTCTGTCTGTCTGTCTCTCTCTCTCTAATATGAAAATACGCGTTCAACAGCGCGGAAGACTTTGACACAGATTACGTGTAAGTACAGGCACCTAACAAAAAGACAAAAAGTACGATACAGACATCATATAAGTACTAAGCGCTTGACAAAGATTTTGTTGCCGACATTCGGTAAATACAGACGCCTGAAAGAGATATCTTTAAATGGAGGTTACAATGTCCAACAACAAGATATTTTTCGTCATCAGGACAATATCATGCAATGTTTGTACTAGCGTGTCTCTCAAATGCAGCATTAACTGCACGTTAATTCCATCGGAATCAAACAAATCATAAATGAAAGGTTAAAACGGTACAAAAATGTATATCTATCTTTGAAAAGCAGAAGTATATTCACTCTATGGATATCAAACACATAGATGAAAGGTTCAAAAACGTACAAAAGCAGTCTATGTATCTTTGAAAATGAGAAGTGCATTTACTCTATGGATACAAAACACATAGATAACACGTTCAAAAACATACAAAAACTGTCTATCTATTTTTGATAAAGAGAGAAGTGCATTTACTCTATGGATGTCAAAAACATTACAGATGAAAGGTTAAAAAACATACAAAAACAGTCTATGTATTTTTGACAAGGAGAAGTACATTTACTCTCATCATCATCATCAGTCCCGTAGTCTGGTTGACCGTTGGGGCACCACTGAAGATTTTGCAACCAACCTCCTCCACTCCTCACGGTCCTCAGCTTTCCGCAGAATGATGTTCCATTCAAGGCCAGTCCACTCTCTGATATTATCTTCCCATCTTTTTCTCTGTCTGCCTCTTCGTCTCCCTCCCTGTACTGTTCCCTGCAAGACGGTCTTGGCCAGTCCAGATGATCGTGTGACGTGTCCGTACCACCTCAGTTTGCGTCTTATCACTGAGGTCAGGTCTTCATACGGCCCGATGGCGTTTTCGATTCGGGTTTTCACTTCCTTATTGGTTATATAATCTTTGTGCGAGATACCAAGGAGTTTGCGGAAGCATCTCATCTCCATTGCCTGTATCCTTCTTTCAATGTCTGCTGTTATGGTCCATGTTTCGCATGCATACCAAAATACTGACATGACCAGGGAACACATCAGTCTGATCTTGGAGCCGATAGCGATATTCTTGTCGTTCCAGATGACTTTTAGCTTGGTCATTGCAGCTGTGGTCTGGGCAATCCTGGAAAGTACTTCTACATTTACTCTATGGATATCAAAAACATTACAGATGAAAGGTTCAGAAACGCACAAAAACAGTCTATGTATTTTTGACAAGGAGAAGTACATTTACTCTATGGATATCAAACACATAGATGAAAGGTTCAAAAACATGAAAACAAAACAGTCTATCTATTTTTGAAAAGGAGAAGTACATTCACTCTATGGATATCAAAAACATTACAGATGAAAGGTTCAAAAACGTACAAAAATGGTCTATGTATTTTTGACAAGGAGAAGTACATTTACTCTATAGATATCAAACACGTAGATGAAAGGTTCAAAAACGTAAAAAAATAGTCTATGTATTTTGAAAGGAGAAGTACTTTAGATGAAAAGTTCAGAAACGTACAAAAACAGTCTATGTATATTGACAAGAGAAGTACATTCACTCTATGGATATCAAACACATTGCAGATGAAAAGTTCAGAAACGTACAAAAACAGTCTATGTATTTTGACAAGCAGAAGTACATTCACTCTATGGATATCAAACACATTGCAGATGAAAGGTTCAAAACGTACAAAAACAGTCTACGTATTTTTGACAAGCAGAAGTACATTCACTCTATGGATATCAAACACATTGCAGATGAAAGGTTCAAAAACGTGCAAAAACAGTCCATGTATCTTTGAAAAGGAGAATCCCTATGGATATACACCGTTTCAGGATTGCTCTGTCACAAGCCAGGTTCAACGTTTTACCACTTAACAATAATACGACGAACAGATACAGTGAGTCTGATCAAGAAAAGGCATGCCCATTTGCAGGACATATTGAAAACGAAGAACATTTACTATTCAGATGAAAATGAAGAACATTTACTATTCAGATGTTCCACTTACGCTAACATTACAGGAAAGTTTTTTTTTTAACCCTTTGATTCCGGCACCCTGTCCACCAACTGCAAAAACTTTATGTATTTGCTTTGCTTGCATGGCTGACAATGCAGGATGCTGGTGGACAGGGTGCGGGAGTCAAAAGGTTAACTGCTTTAGTCAGCATACCCATGTGCATACTTCACTAATCGACAAAATTTTTAATATCCACCAGAGTCACAGCGTCTCTAGATATATTTCCATGCTATGAATAGGAGGGGGAAATGTTAACAGTAGAACAAATATTGAATGGTTGTGTGGATATTAGCGCTATAATTTCAGACAAAAAAGCAACAGAAGTTAAAAAAACAAAACAAAACATGGCTTTCAGCTGATAATTCTACCGTTGGAAAATAATTCATATCATCTCCTCTCTCTCTTTCTCTCTTTCTCTCTGTCTGTCTGTCCTGTCTCTGTCTCTCTGTCTCTGTCTCTCTCTCCTCTCTTTCTCTCTCTTCTCTCTCTCTCTCTCTCTCTCTCTCTCTCTCTCTCTTCTCTTCTCTCTTTCTCTCTCTCTCTCTCCTCTCCTCTCTCTCTCTCTCTCTCTCTCTCTCTCTCTCTCTCTCTCTCTCTCTCTCTCTCCGCCCTTCCTTATCCTTTTTCATGTTTCAACACTTCATATGTTGCAGGACAAATTAACAAGACCCCAAAAGACGACGATGCCATTACTAAACAAGAAACAACAACGACAACAACAACAACAATAGATGAAACGGTACCACCGCAAGCGGAAGCTGAAAAACCAGCAGCTGCACTGGATACCTCGCCAGACTCGAATACAAAACAAGACACTGCTGGCACTGCTGCTGTCGATTCTGGTCAGGAAACGGACACTGCGGGAGAACCTGGATCGTCCGAGTCCAAGACAGAGTCTGGTCCTGATTTGCCAAAGTCTGCCAGTCTGGCAGTGGGTGGCGTTGTTGGTGGTGCCGCTGCTGCTAGTATCATCGCAGCTACTTCTGCTTCGTCACCAGAACCCGCCAAAGACAAAGCAGATGAAGAACAGGCTTCCGCAACTCTTCCAGTTGAAAGCGATGTTCCAACCAAGTCCGAAAACGCCGAGCCCAAACCTGAACCAGGTATTCCTGACCCTAACCCTGACCTCAAAACTTACGCTGACCTTGACCCTCAACCTAAAGACCGGGATCTTCCGACCCAGCCTGCGTCTGACCTTGAACCCCCGCCCCCAGTCATCGTGCCTTCTGTAGGGGTGCAGGAATCCTCGCCTTGGCGGTCGGTCAGGCCGAAGAGCCCAGTGACCCCACCGTCACGGCTGCAGAACTGCCGCCGGTGAAACCCGAGAGGAAGAAGAAGAAGAAGAAGAAGCTGACGTCTCTGAAGAAAGTGTTGCCTGCATCGGATCCAACGACGTCTCAGGAGCCGGTGTCTGATTTCGACGACTATCGCAGCATCCAGCTGAAGCACTTGCCTCCCCCTGATGACTCCTCTCCCCCTCCTGCCGAGTACAAGAGTCCTCCCGCCCCCCGTGCTCCTCCCCGCACCAGTCGACAAATCATCCAGCAGCGCCAGAAGATGGAGAAGAAACTGAAAGACCAAGAAGGCATGGATTTCTAGACCAGAACTGACGGGCAATGGTGGTCAAGTGGGTAAGAGTCGGATTTTTCAATCAGAAGATCCTGGGTTCAACCCTCCTGGATACCTCCGCCTCGTGGGTCATCATCCATCATCCATCTCCATCGCCGTGGACGACGGTGGGGAGCTCCACTCTTTGTCACGAAGGATCGCCAGGCGACATGTTCTCTTGCTCCTGTGTATGATGTCCATGAAGGGTTTTGCACGTCTTCCTTGTTTTCTCTTTGCCTCGACTCTCCCCTTCAGGACTGATGTCATCAAGTTGGTTTTTTGTGTTTCTGTTCATGTGCCCCGATATACTTAGTTTCTTTTGGTTGATCTCTGGGAGCATTTTACGTTGTACAGCTTATTCCTTTTCGTTGGTTTTTTGTCTATCTATTTTACTCCGAGAAGACGCCTGTAGGACCACAATTCTGCTGCGTTTATTTCATTTTCGTCATCTTTCTTCAGTATCTAGGCTTCACATCCGTACATGACAACAGACCAAATCAAGCAGCGTAAAATTCTTATTTTCAGTTTCGTTGGTATGCCTCTGTCTTTCCATATGTTGTTCAACTGGACCATTTTTTTTTAGCTTGGCTATGCCTCTTCTTGATCTGATGTCCTTGCTGCAAGATCCTGTGTTGACAGTGCCCAAGTACTTGAAGTTGTCCACGTTTTCCAGCTCTGTTTTATCTATTCGTATGCTGTGCTGTGGCTGGTTAGCTGATCCTTCTATGAGCATGACTTTGGTCTTTTTGGCATTCAGTTTCAGTCCTGCCTTGTGTCTGCACATCTACTCGATATAGAGTTCTCCTCAACTTATGATGTCTCCTGCTAATAGGGCGGTGTCTTAGGTTGCTGATATTCCTCCCTCCTATTTTCACTCCCATCCCTTCTGTGTCTGCCTCTCTCATTACAAGTGGGAAAAAGGTGGAAATATTTCCCGTGTCCCTGGTCAACATGTATGTAGATCTGTTGGTGTCTAGACCCCCTTCGTGTGTACATGTATGCCTGCTGAACATCAAATATGCACGTTAAAGATCCTGGAAGGGATGTCAGTGGCTGGCTTACGGAAGCATGAAAACACCCATCATGCAAGTAATGGCAAGTTTGAAAAAACAACTTTCAGGTAACTTCTATCTTTCAGGTAACTTCTGTCTTTCAGGTAACTTCTATCTTTCAGGTAACTTCTATCTTTCAGGTAACTTCTATCTTTCAGGTAACTTCTATCTTTCAGGTAACTTCTATCTTTGCAAGATATTGTGTCAGCATTATCTTTCAATCTCCTTTTTTCTCTTCTTTTTTTAAGATAGGGGGTGTTTTCATGTCGACCAGAGGGAAGCGTGTGTGCGTGCGTGCGTGCGTGCGTGCGTGCGTGTGTTTGTGTGTGTGTGTGTGTGTGTGTGTGTGTGGTGTGTTGTGTGTGTGTGTGTGTGTGTGTGTGTGTGTGTGTGTGTGTGTGTGTGTGTGTGTGTGTTCGTTCTTTGATTTAACGTCTGTTTACTATAAGTGATATTAGACGACAGAGAGAGAGAGAGATGATGATGATGACGATGATGATGATGATGATGATGATGATGATGATGATGATGATGATGATGATGATGATGATGATGATGATGATGATGAGAGAGAGTGCGTGTTTGTGTGTGTTTATGTCTCTCTGTCAAGGGCCTGGGCTCGAAACGTTGTGTTTTATACTCCCAATGATCTTTTACAAACAAGGTATTTTAAATATTTTGCATTTCTTGTATACTTTCGTTTTTGTTTGTTTGTGTATTTTGTTTTTCTGGTTTTGTTTTGTCGTTTAAATTTGATTTCTTTGATTGTTTTTGTTTGTTTTCTTTGAATGTTAATTCTTTTGCAGCATCCTGATTTTTTTTTAATAGATAATGTAACAAAGGGGGATATGACATTTCTTTATACATAATTTTGGGAGTGTTGTGGGATTATCTTATATGTGCGTATGTGCATGTG
Organism: Monoplex corrugatus; assembly: GCA_030674185.1. Taxonomy (NCBI): domain Eukaryota; kingdom Metazoa; phylum Mollusca; class Gastropoda; order Littorinimorpha; family Ranellidae; genus Monoplex; species Monoplex corrugatus. Next base: position 11,263,930 of record JAPXFY010000033.1, read on the forward strand.
CGTGCACGCGCATGTGCACATGTGTGTGTGTGTGTGTTACCTTTTGGCTCAAGTTTTAAATTACAATTGTTCAGACTTGTAATCTATTTGCGATTTCTCATTCGATTATTGCATTTGACAAATTCTAAAACATGTTTCTTGAGTTTCGTTTATACTGTGTTTGCTTTGTTGATTTTTATGTTGAATTATACTTCGTTGTTGTTGTTTTGTTTTATCAGTACAACTTTAATGTTTTAATGTTTACCTGACAATAAATGGTTTATGATGATGATGATGATGATGACGGTGCATGTGTTCGTGTGTGTGTGTGTGTGTGTGTGTGTGTGTGTGTGTGTGTGTGTGTGTGTGTGTGTGTGTGTGTGTGTGTGTGTGTGCGTGCGTGTATGTGTGTGTGAGTGTGTGTGTGTGTGTGTGTGTGTGTGTTGTGTGCAAGTTGTGGATGCTTGGACGAATATGTCTACTCTCTCTCTCTCTCTCTCTCTCTCTCTCTCTCTCTCTCCTCCTCCCTCTCCATTCCCTCCCTCTCTCACCCTTCCTCTCTCTCTCTCCCTCTGTGAACTCATATTTCACAATTCAGAGCACATTTACTTGCCATAAAAACCAAAGCAGGGCTATTAGTTTCAGTTTCAGTTTCTCTACATTCAGAATGAATTCCATATGCACTAACGTCACAGGTGCCATGTGATGGAGAAGATCCAAAATAATCATGGCAGAAGCCTTAAGCCTGCACATAAACCCATGAACCAGCCAGGTCCTGAGGTCCTACCTAGTTTCAGTTTCAGTTTCTCTGTGAAAACAAAATTCAGAATTCAGACCACATTTGTTTGCCATAAAGATCAAAGCAGGGCTTTTCGTGTCAGTTTCGGTTTCTCAAGATGACATCTCCGCTCTCAAAATATATTCCATATGCGCTGAAGTCACAGATGTGGTGAGATGGAGAAGATCAAAGAATGATCATGGCATAAGCCTTAAGCCTGCACATAAACCCATGAGAAGGCCAGGTCCTGAGGTCCTACATAGTGTAGGCCTTCGGGTTTTGTATCTTATACCAGTATTTCTTTTGCTGTCTCAGGACCTTCAGCCTGGAATAGACTTCCGCTCTGCCTTCGCCTAACACGTACCCTTTCTGCATTTAAATCTAACTTAAAAACCCGCCTCTTTTCGCCAACAATGAATTCTACAACTATTTCTTTCCCTCAGTCTGTGTATTAAAATATTGTAAGGTGGTCTTTGTTGATCGTATGCGTATGCCTGGTGCGTGCGTGCGCTTTGATTTGAATTGTCAAGATATGGCGCCTTATAAATACTGTATTATCATCATCATCATCATCATCATCATCATCATCAACAACATCATCATCATCATTGGTATCAGTCTGCCATCGGAATAATCTAGGCTACGTTTTGTGACATGTGTGTTTGTGAATGTTAACTTTAAAAAGAAGTACAGAGTAAAACACACCGGCTAAAAAGAATAAACTTCTCATCTCCCACTTCTCCGACACCTGTCAGGACCAAGCTGAGTCATGCAGTGACTGCCTAGAAAGTGGCCACAGACCTCCCTACTACTACACTCTTCAGTCCATCTAAGCCAAGGCCTACACTGGCTCCAGAACCAGAGCTTTCAAAATTCCGAGGACGGCTGGAGGGAAAGAGAACACCAGGTAGACCCAGGGAGAAAATACTGGACGGACTTGCAAGGTGGTTGAAGACAGAGAGTGTGGGAGATATACTCTGCAGCGACAAGGGATGGATTCGTACGGAGGGCTATGATCGCCAACGCCATACGGCAGGGCTCACGATGATAATGATTTCGACAAAAAAAAAAAAAAAAAAAAAAAAAAAAGAAAGACAGAAAGAAAACCGGAGGAGCTATCAGTTTCACGAAACTGGGATCCTGGCGTCAGGAACAACTGTTAAGAAATGCTGTTGGTGCTGTCCTCTCTGTCCAGCCCATATCTAATGCTGAATGGTTGGCTGGCTGTACCTCTGCGCAACAGCATCGAAAACTTTTTATGCTGACTGCACTAGCAGGAGTACCCAGCAATCCTATTCAAATTCTCACGCAAATTCCAGCCAGTAGGCACATCATCATCATCAGGTGCCCTGCCGCATGGCGTTGGCGATCATGGACTTCCATCTGCCTCTATCTCTCGTTGCCCCTAGCATCTCCCCACCCTCGTCGTCCCCAGCCACTCTGCAAGTCCGTCCAGCATATTCTCCCTGGGTCTATCCGGTGCTCTCTTTCCCTCCAGCTTTCCCGTTGTGACCAGGTGCTCCAAATCCCCCGTCCTCATAAAATGACCTATAAATGTTGCCTGTCTTTTCCTAATCTTCCTTGTGAGTGATCTACTTGTGTCTGCCTCCATCAAGACTGTCTCATTTGTTTTCTTTGCTGTCCATGGAACCCTCAACATTCTTCTTAGAAACCACATCTCGGCTGCCTCAATCATTTCATCAGACGGCAGATGCACATCAGAAATAGCCGGCAGAATCGGCCAAGCCAAAACAGCATTCAAGAAGATGACAAGCATTCTTACCAACAAATGCCTATCAATTAACATCAGGAAGAGAGTTCTTGAACGTTATATAGAACCAATACTGTTGTACGGATGCGAGGCGTGGACAGTCAACAAACAAAGCCAGTAGGCACAACTGTTAAGAAATGCTGTCCGTGCTGTTCTCCCTAACCAGCCCACATCTAGTGGTGAATGGCTAGTTGGCTGCACCTCTGCACGACAGCATCAAAAACTTCTCACGTTGACTGCACTAGCAGGAGAACCCCAGCAACCCTATTCAAATTCTCACTCGAATTCCAGTCAACGTGGTAGTAGAGGTTATCAAAGGAGTCCCCATGAAGGACAATACCAAGCTCCTACAAGATGACCTAGTAGCTCAAGGCCTCTCTGTTAAACCCTTTGACTCCCACACCCTATCTACCTACTCCAGAAACTTGACCCTTTGACTCTCTCACCCTATCCACCAGCTTCCTGTAGCAGGAGGCTGGTGGATAGGGTCAGGGAGTCAAAGGGTTAAGTTTCTGTTTTGCTAGCATGGTTGACAATGCAAGAAGCTGGTGGACAGGGTGAGGGAGTCAAAAGGTTAATTCCATCCAGCGATTGAATACCGAGAATGGTTCTCCAACTGGTTTGGTTAAAGTTGCTTTTGTATGCGACAGCCTTCCAGCCACTGTCAAGGTAGGTTACTCTACACAGTGACACCATTTATCTCCCCTGTTCGTCGATGCCCCAGTTTGTCAAACACTGGGTTATAGCAAATCGGATTGTCGACGCCCAATCCCCTCACTGTGCTAAATAAAGAAACGCTCACATGACCAGTGATCGTTGAATTCAACATCTTTGAATCAATCACTCAATCACTCAATCACTCAATCACTCACTCACTCACTCACTCACTCACTCACTCACTCACTCACTCACTCACTCACTCACTCACTCAATCAATCAATCAGTCAATCAATCACTCACTCACTCAATCAATCAGTCAGTCAGTCAGTCAGTCAATCAACCAATCAATTAGTCAGTAAATCAGTCCATCAATCAGTCAGTCAGTCAGTCAATCAGTCAATCAATCAGTCAGTCAGTCAATCAATCAATCAATCAATCGTCAGTTAATCAATCAGTCAGTCAATCAATCAATCAGTCAATCAATAGGTCAGTCGGTCGGTCGGTCGGTTGGTCGGTCGGTCAGTCAGTCAATTAGTCAATCAATCAGTCAGTCAGCCAGTCAGTCAGTCAGTCAGTCAATCAATCAATCAATCAATCAATCAATCAGTCGGTCAGTCAGTCAGTCAGTCGATCAGTCAGTAGTCAGTCAATCAATCAATCAATCAATCAATCAATCAGTAAGTCAATCAATGAATCAGTCAATCAATGAATCAGTCAATCAATCCATCAATCAATCAATAAATCAGTCAGTCAGTCAATCAGTCAATCAGTCAGTCAGTCAGTCAGTCAACTAGTCTGTCAGTCAGTCAGTCAGTCAGTCAATCAGTCAGTCAACCAGTCAGTCAATCAGTCCATAAATCAGTCAGTCAGTCAATCAATAAATCAACCAAATAACCAGTCAGTCAGTCAGTCAGTCAGTCAATCAATCAATCAGTCACGGGGATTAAGAAAAAACAACTCATCATCATCATTATCACCAGTCAATCATTCAATTCACCAGAAGCACAAACTGTGTAAAAACAAATCGCCAACATAGAAATTCCCATTATCAATAATTCATTTTTAAAAGACAAGAACGAAAGAGAACAAACAACAACGACGTCAGAGTGGACGAACATGTTATAATGGTCTTGTAAGTCATGACAGTGTCTTGTGACCTATACAAACATGACAACATCAGCATGCAAGTCCACTGAAGACAGAGTATGTAGACTGTGCAGGTACATACCGCCTGCACAGTGCTGACATATTGGAGTTATTGGGGGTTATTTCAAGAAGGATTCACCCCGCTCGGACAGCTCCTTATGCGCTCCATCCAAATCCGCCAGCAAATTATCTGACAGATTTCCTGAGCTGGCACAAAACCCTATGCGCTGGCAAGGTCTTGAAACAGGGAAAGGGGGGAGAAAGTGACCTATCGGGTTATTTCATGAGGGATTTACCGAGCTCGGACAGCTCCATATGCGCTCCATCCAAATCCGCCAACAAATTATCTGACAGATTTCCTGAGCCGGCACAAAACCTTATGCGCTGGCTAGGTCTTGAAACGGGGGAAAGGGGAGAAGGGACCTATCAAACACTAAGCTGACACCATCACCAGAATGATGGAAACGTCAAGATGGGGCAGTGAACAGGCCAGTTTTTTTTTTTTAAATTTTTTTTTAATGTTGCGGGTTGGGATTGAACTCAAGATATCAGACCTCAAGTCCATGGCTGTACCAACAAGGTGCATACACACATTCGAGAAAAATCGGAACGTTTAATTAATTAACCCTTTGACTCTCTCATTCTATCTGCCAGCATCCTGCATTATCAGTCATGATAGCAAAGCAAAAACTGAACGGATATGGTGCGGGAGTGAAAGGGTTAAAAAAAAAGTTATAACAAATTTTCGTCTTTTTGTCAAGGGCCTACAGATACGTCGCAGCCAGCCAACCTACCAACACAGAAACACACACGCGTGTACGCACGCGCGCGCACACATACACACACACACACACACACATACACGCACGCACGCACGCACGCACACACACACACGCACTCAGACATACACGCACACACACACACACACATACACACACACACGCACAGACATGCACAGACATGCACACACACACACGCTCACACACACACACACACACACACACACACACACACACACACACACACATACACGCACGCACACCCACCAACACACACGCACTCAGACATACACGTACACACACACACACACGCACTGAAACATACACACACACGCGCGCGCGCGCGCACTCACACACATATACACACACATGAATACTTCAACGCTTTATCGGTATACCATTTTTCGGTATACTAAACCGTATCGTTTAGACCCAGGGAGAAAATGCTAGACGGACTTGCAGAGTGGCTGAAGACGAGGAGGGTGGTACGTATGGTGGAGATGCTTGGGGCAACAAGAGATAGAGACAGATGGAAGTCCATGATTGCCAACGCCGTGCGGCAAGGCACCTGATGATGATGATGATGAAACCGTATCGGTAGGCCTATAGGAGCCAGAAAAACACGAAAATGGAATTCGTGTTTTTCAGGTTCCTGTTTGCTTGAATGCGGGCAGTCGCGCTTGTTTGGGATTTTGTATCGGTATATGTAGTTGAAAACAGCATACACATCACTATCTACGAAATCTAAAGCTTAACGTTTCAACATATTGCATCGGTAGTTTATAAATGTATACATTATGAAAAGTAAAAGGTCTGGATTATGTTATAAATACACTTCTTAAAAAAAAACTACTTGGTACAATTTGGCCTTCCTATCTCGATTTACTTTTAACCCTTTGACTCCCGCATCCTGTCCACCAACTGCAAAAACTTAATCCTTTGACACCATCACCCTATCCACCAGCTTCTTGCACTGCAAAAACTTAATCTTACAGGAAGCTGGTGGATAAGGTGTTGGAGTCAAAGGGTTGCAGGATATTGGTGGACAGGGTGCGGGAGTCAAAGGGTTAATTTCGTCTGCTTTTACAACGAACGGTGATAACATTTTTCTGCACACCCAACAAATTATTTGCGGCCATTTCATCATTTCAGTAAACAGTCCTATTTCAATCTAATGTGCACTAAAGAAAATATTTTTTTTAATTCATTTCATGTGAATAATTCCCCCGTGGGGATGCCAGGGGCTCCTTTCAGTATAAATAGTATCCCCACCTTCTGGAAATTCTGTGGTAGGAATTGCCTTTTTTCTGTCTTCTTCTTCTTCTTCTTGGCGTACGCTGCTACACAATCATCTGAGTCCGGGCGATGAATGCAGCCGTCTTTTCCAGCTCCTGTCTGCAGCCATGGAGTTTGGTTGTCAGCGGAGTGTCTGTCTTGCCACCTGGTGAAGGGGACATCTTTGGAATATATGCTCCGTGGTTTGGTCTTCTTGACCGCAGGGACAGGTTGGGGAGGGCACCAGCTTCAGTTTGTGGTACATGTGGCTGTTCAGCCTATTGTGACCAGTGCGCAGCCTCACCAGGGCAACTTGCTGCTCTCTAGACAACAGGTGGTAGTCATCCCTGTGTCGTCTCGGCATGGAAAGCGCCCTGATGATGCCTATCTTCTCACTGTAGCTGACACTGTTGTTTTTCTGTCACTCTCTTTGTTTTTTTCTTCCTCCATTGCTTTCTGTCATTTCTACCTATCATTTTCTGCCTTGCTGGTCCATTCACCTGTATGTGTTCAATAAAATCTTACGTACTTTTTCTTAAGATTGATAATTGGGTACATGTATTAAGTGCATTTTTTGGCCCTAGAGAGGTGAGATATGCGGAAGCAATTTTAGGTAATATGCCCGTTTATATATATGTTTTGGTGTCCTTAGGTATGCTTAAATTTGTATTCAGGTACGGTGCGATAAATTGGACGGAGTGGTCAACACCAGGGGCACGTCCTCAGATTATGTGCGCGAATGAATTGATATGTGTACTTAATTTTCTTTTCTTTTTCGTGTTGAAGTTTTGTATGTTTTGAAGTAGTTATAGCCCTGATATGGCTCTACGCAGTCGGCTGGGCTTTAACACCAATAAGAATAACAATGTGAATAAGTTTGTAATGTTTCGAAACCAGAAGGAATGGACATGAAATCATCATCATCATCATGTGCCCTAACCTCATGATGTTGGCGATCATGGCCTCCATACGAATCTATCCCTTGTCGCTGCAAGTTCATCTCCCACCCTCTCTGTCCTCAGCCACCCTGCAAGTCCGTCCAGTATTTTCTCCCTGGGTCTACCTGATGTTCTCTTTCCTTTCCTCCAGCTTTTCTGTTGTGACCAGGTGCTCCAATTCTCTTTTCTTCATAAAATGTCCTATAAATGTTGTTTTTCTTTTCCTAATCTTCTTTATTAATGATCTTCTTGTTTCTGTTTTCATCAAGACTGTCTCGTTTGTTTTCTTTGCTGTCCATGGAACTCTCAACATTCTTCTTAGAAACCACATTTCAGTTGCCTCAATTTTGTTCTGACTTTGCGTGTTGACTGTCCATGCCTCACAAGCATACAACAATATTGGTTCTATATAACATTTAGGAACTCTCTTCCTGACGTTAACTGATAGGCATTTGTTGGTAAGAACACTTTTCATCTTCTTGAAAGCTGTTTTGGCTTGGCCGATTCTGCTGGCTATTTCTGATGTGCATCTGCCGTCTGGTGAGATGACCGTTCCCAGTTATTTAGACTTATCAATCTGTCTCAAAATTGTGCCTTTTGCTGTTATTTTTGCATGAGGGGATTTCATGTTGTTTTTTTTACTGATTACCATGACTTCAGTCTTCTTGCTCTTTAACTCCAAACCTTTATTTTTACTTTCTATTTCTATTATATTCACGAGGGTGTTTTTCGTTTTCTGCAATTAGCAGTGTCATTTGCGTAACGAATGTTGTGTATCATTTTCCCTCTAGTTTCTCATGATGGTTTCGCTGTAAAGTGAAAACAAATCGGGTGACAAAACACAACCCTGCCTGACCCCTCTTTTAATATTTTGGAAAGAGCTCATATCGTTTTCTATTCTCATTAGGCCTACTGTTGTTTGTTCCCAATACATATATCTGACTATTCTTAGATATTTTCCATCAATATTGAACCTTTCTAGTTGGTTGATCAATTATTCGTGTCTTACCTGACCGAAAGCCTTGGTATAATCAACAAAGTATAAATATAAATCCTTAATCAACTCGACTGACCTCTCTTTGATAGTTCTTAGGATGTATATTTAAGCCACTAATAGTTTCTTTCCCTTCGACAAATCCACACTGTTCTTCTGCTATGTCTCTTTGATTCTGTTCCTTGTCCTCATCTTGATTATTTTTAATATGATTTTTGTTACATGACTCGTCAAGCTGACATGAAGTATCAACTAGAATGTATTAAATTTTGCATGACTCTCTGTGTTGGCTGGCGGTCGGCGCAAGTGATGGAATAAATGTAACAGATTCGGTTCGCACTCTTCTTCTTTAGCCTTTCTCACACTGGATGGAGCAGCAGGGAAGTTTCAATCTTTTTTCTCCTAATTTTTGTATCTGGTGTTTGTTTGTTTGCGATCTTAAGCTTGACAGAGGCCAGTTGGCCGAAAATATGCGCCTGTCTTGTCTTGTTGTATTAAGTACGTGTTCTTATTTATTTATTTATCTATTTTTGTTCCTGTTTGCTTGAACGCGGGCAGTCACACTTCAATCACTTGTTTTGGATTTAGCCTTTCTTGTCAAGAATTCACATAAATGCAAACTCCAGGAATGCACTAGGCCAACGCTAAGTGCTCCTGGAGAGGAGTTGTTAGTGGGGATGTATGGGCTTGAAAACATCTGCTTCTGTACCGATACGGCTAAGTATACCGATAAAACATTATTAACATACACACGGATGCTTTGAAATCAAGGGACATAATTCGTAACTAGAATGTGAAAGTAGAAAGAGTTCTCTATCCTGCCGATAATGTTTTCGTTGTTTGAAATGATTATGTAATGCGCATGCGCTGTTGCTTGGGAAAATGGCGGAAGAATTGAAATGGTGAGAATTTCGAATTGAAAAGTCAATGAATGCAAATATTTAATGAGTTTAGGGGATGTCTCTTGGTACATGTACACACAGTGATGCGTTGATTAGATGGTCATTGCTATTGCTCTGTAGGTAACTCCTATATTCAATCAGTATACTGGAAGATCAGCGCTTGCAAACGTGGATTCTCTTATGCTAACGAATCTTTACGTTTCAAAGTGTCCTAGAATGACGACTGCGCTTTCCATTCTTTAAGTCTTTAGCAGTCGAGACGCTTGACAGCATTCTGTGTATCACTTTATTTTATGCAGTCAGGCGTGAACAAACTTCGGCAGGTCATGTCGCGTGTTTTAAACAACTGTACACAACCGACTGAGCCCGAGCTGCTTTTCACTTTGACTTTCATGACTTGGCCGTAGTGTGGGTGTTAGTTATAAATGTTAGTCACTTCTCAAGTCTATTGACAGATTTTAAGATAAATACATGGAAAAAATGTGAGTGGCATAAACGTGACATTTAGGGCCTACAAGTTACTGGCAGTTACTGAGTGCATGTGTGTGTGTTGTGTGTGTGTGTGTGTGTGTGTGTGTGCGTGTTACTGTGTGTGTGTGATGAATACATGGAAGAAAACATGAGTAGCATAAAGGTGATACAAGTTACTGGCAGTTACTGAGTCAGTGCCTGTGCATGTGGACACACACACACACACACACACACACACACACACACACACACACACACACACACACACACACACACACACACACACACGTCACAAACACACACTAACACACACACACGCACACACACACATACACACACACGCACGCACACACACCGCAACACACACACACACACACACACACACACACACACACACACACACACACACACATATATTATGACTTCTAGCTACTGATCATGTAGCACTGTGTAATCAGTCATATACAACGTTTATGATAGAGGTAGATGTGTGTGTATGGTTTGACCTGGTTAATGTGTATTTATGTGTCTATGTATATTCTTAGTACACATATAATTTGTATGTATGTGTGTGTGTGTGTGTGCGCTTGTGTGCGTGTGCTTGCATGTGTGTGTGCTCAAGGTCAAAACAGTGATAAAAGAAATGAACAACAAACGAAGGCAAGACATTGACAGTAACTATGGAAAAAAGAACACCTTATAAATAAAGTTTTCATAAACAAGAACAAGACTAACAGTAAGTAACAACTTGACCAACTGCAGCAGTGAATAAGACAAGTGTTCTGTTCACCCTAATGTATACAAACAAGCAAGCAAGGCAGAAACAGCTGTTGTGAAGTGCAGAATTCAATTAACTCTTTTCCCGCCATGGTCGCAGTCAAACGACTTCCTGTATGACTGCTATGGTCGCATTTGTGCGACTTGGGAGGGGTCAAGCTAAACGATAACTTTTCATGCAGGTACAAAGCTTCACTGGTGAATGCAGGCGACTGTGCTATTGTTAAACTTTACCCAGCGACCTAGTTTTTCAGCACAGTAAGGCCGAAGTGTGGCTGTGTTAACTGTCGGAATTTACATCACGTTTCCTCCGAAGCGTTTCCTCCAAATTGGCTGCAAATCGACACGCATTGTCTACCACTCCGAGTAGAATAACTTTCAATAAGCAGAGAGCTGACTTTGTGTGTAGATTTTCCATTGCTTTTCCTCATTTGTTATAATGATATCTGGCGCACAACTTACGAAATAAGGTCAGTAGTACAACTAATAAACCGTATGAAAAAAAAAAGTTTTTCTTTATAATAAGATTATCTGTGGAATAATCAATCAAGCACATTAACATAAGCAAGCATTCATATATAAATACAACATCTGCCTTTACACAGCAAAAAAGAAAAGTAAGTGAAAATCTTTAATAGTCTTTGAGCTATAAGCTTTTAAAAATGCATACTGCGCTGCAAAACTGCCTGTCGAAAATATACTTGGCACTGAGGAGTGCTGTTTCTGGGGAAACTTGGCGGTGAAAGAGTTAAGAAATCAAGAGAAGAAACATTTAATACGGCCTGACTCTTGTGTTTTCTTTCTTTTAATTGATTATATCATGTTTTTGAATAGTGAATCATATGAATGTTTCTCTTTGCTGTGAAATAACACAAGAGTGTGACAGGATAAAACGAATTCTTGAACTAGTGAACTAGCAAATGTTGAACTTGTTAATCTTATTTATGTCTTTTCAGTGCATTGATGTCCACAGCAAAATATGATTCTAACAATTCATGTTAGACAATTCAAGAGGACAAGTGTGACAGGATAAAACAAATTTTTGAAGTAGAAAATATTGAATTTGCTATTCCTACATGTCTTTTCAGTGCATTGATGTCCACACCAAAATCTGATACTAACAATTCTCATTGGACAAATCAGGACATCTGACAAGTGTGACAGAATGAAACAAATTTTTGAAATAGAAAATATTAAACTTGCTAATCCTGTATATGTCTTTTCATTAGAAAATATTAAACTTGCTGACCCTACATATGTCTTTTCAGTGCATTGATGTCCACACCAAAATACGATACTAACAAGTCACGTCGGACACTTCAGGATGACAAGCTGCTTTGGTCACCTGATTCCATTGTTGCCCATGGCAACTTGACACGTGAACGTGGTCGTGGTTTGCAGGTGAGCGATTTGTCATTTTACTTTTGAGCACTGATTTGCTCAGATTGAGATAATGAGACTTTTTGTTTTGTTTTGTTTTGTTTTTTGTTTTGTTTAACTCTTTGACTCCTGCACCCTGTCCACCAGCATCCTGCATTGCCAACCATGCTAGTAAAGCAAAAACTTAACCCTTTGACTCCCTCACCCTATCCCACCAACTTCCTGAAGGAAACATGGTGGATTGGGTGAGGGCGTCAAAGGGTTACGTTTTTGCTGTTGGTGGATAGGGTGCAGGAGTCAAAGGGTTAACATTACTTACTGTGTTCTAATTTTTCTCTTGTATGCATGTTGTTTTGCCCACGCTGTGCGGGTGGTGTCGCTGCGCAGTCTGTGTACTCCCATCTTCAGTGGGTGTGTGTGCTGTGTCTTTCCATGTTTCTGTAAGTCAGTGGACACTGAGGTGACTTATAGGATCATTGCGTATTTTAAGTTCTGCTTGTGTATGTATACATATAAAGAGAGTTTAGGTACTGACAGGTCTGCATACATGTTGATCTGGGAGATCTTGCCATTAGGTTTGTAAACAAGGTATGGTAACTGATGACTGGGTCGGGATGGGTCATGCTGGGTCAAACCACATAATGACATATATGATATACTATGATATACACATCTTCTTGCAGTCATAAACATACAGTAGATATATATACAGAAATGATACATACATAAATGATTATTCAATGCCACATGATTAGCAGTTAGAAGTGACAGTACTGCTGAAACATCTTATTGTATACTGGGATTGAGTACTTAGCACCATCTTTTTGTGAGTGTTTCTGTATATATATCTACTGTATGTTTATGACTGCAAGAAGATGTGTATATCATAGTATATCATATATGTCATTATGTGGTTTGACCCAGCATGACCCAAGATTTGCGCTATATAAATATTGTAATTATTATGTATGCATGTGCGTACGTATGTATGTATGTATGTATGTATGTATACGCTTAGATTTATATATGTATGTATGTATGCATGGATACGCTCAGCTTAGATTTATGTATGTAAGTAATGTAAGCATGTATGTATGCATGTATACGCTCATATGTATGTAGGTATGTATGCATGTATACGCTCAGCGCTTAGATTTGATTTTGTCAAGATTTTGCGCTATATAAATAAAATATATTATTATTATTAGTGTTTCTAGCTAAAACTGAATTAAGATTCACTTTGTGTCATGAGTTTTATTAATTTGTGTGTGTGTGTGTGTGTGTGTGTGTGTGTGTGTGTGTGAGTGTGTGTGCGTGCGTGCGTGCGCGCGTGCGTGTGTATACACAAGTGAGAGAACAGTTAGACCTTATAATTCCTCGATACAAATGTACCGCAGTCTGTTGCCATTCTCTTTCCATGTCTGGTCCTTACAACTGGAACGACCTTCCCCCGTCTACCATTCCACTGTCACAAGTTCTGTCTTCCATCAAGCCTAGCTTGAACACATACCTTTTACCTTTTTTTCCCAGCAGTAGTTTCCCCCTCTACACGTTCACTTTTTTGCCCCATTGCCCTCCTGTCCTCCCCTTCGCGTTTGTGTGTGCTTTTGTTCCCTGGAGTTCTGGTTGTTGTTGGGTGATTGTTTTGATGCTGATAAGAGAGTGCTCTTTGGTTTGACTCCTGTATCAAGATTTGGCACCTTATAAATGTTGTTGTTGTTGTTGTTATAAACTACTGTATAGATCTAGTTGATTACCCTTTTTTGCATCAAACGAAGTGTGACTTGAAATTTTCAAATAATCCTCTCAGTTTTGTTGAAGTTTAAAATGGTTTCTAAGGTTTTTTTTGTTTTAAAAAATACTTCGTGTGTGTCTGCCTCTGTCCATGTTTCTGTCCCCTTCACAATGCTTCATGACAGTCTGTACTCTGTCTGTGTCCTGGTTTCTGTCTATGTCTGTCTGTCTCTGTACCGTACGGATTTCTGTCTCTCCTTCTCTCCCCCCCTACTTGCTGTCTTTATTTCTGTCTCCCCCTCTCACTCTTTTTGTGTCACCCATAGGTAACAGAAAATTTTTCTTTTCTTCTGTTTTGGAATAATTTTGCTTATTTCTCTTCCAAAATAACTGTTTTCTGTCTTACAAAACTATGTAGCCTATGTAAAAAAGATCAGTTTGCTGTTTGGTTGCAACATGTATATATGTATATATTCTCATTCTCTGTCTGTCTGTCT
>JAPXFY010000033.1:11285510-11300510 GCA_030674185.1 Monoplex corrugatus
GAAAAGACAAGCAACATTCACAGGCCACTCCACGAGGAAGGGGGACTTGGAGCACCAGACCACAATGGGAAAGCCGGAGGAAAAGAGCACCAGGTATACCCAGGGAGAGAACGCCGGACGGACCCGCAGAGCGGCCGGGGACGAAGAGGGTGGGGGAGACGCCGGGGGCAACGAGAGACAGACGGCCGGAAGTCCACGGTCGCCCACACCACGCAGCAGGGCACCTGACGACGATGATGACGACAGCCACAGCCCATGCAGATTGGACCATGAGAAGGGCTGGAGTCAGTCCCACACATTCAATCCCTGTGGGTAGTTGGTGCGCAGTTTGTGTCTCCAAAACCTTTCTCTTTCTTTCCTCCTGTTTGGATCTTCTGTTTGGATTAGCTCTATGGCGGTGACTCTCAGGTGTTCAATGGAGTGTCCAGGGGTCTGGAAGTGACGGGCCACCAGCGTCTCCCTTCTTTCCTCCACCCCTCTCCTGCCGCAGTCAGGTTTTGTTGTTCTTGTGTTCGTTTGTGTTTTTGATGTTTGATCTGTGTCCATAGAACCTGCGTTGTAGAGTCTGTCCTGTCTCTCCTACATATTGCACATCTTCACATCTGGCACAGTCAATGAGGTAAATAAGGTTTCTGCTTTTGCATGTCATAGAGTCCCTGATGATGAAATTCTGTTTTGATCGGACACTTCTGAACATTGTAGTCTCTCTGAGGTGTTTGAGGCATAAGACGCATCTCCTTGCAGTGCACTTTTTGCAGCCTGCTTCTGTATTCCCCTGAACCTTGGCAAATGGGGGACAGGAGGGCATGAGTATATTTTTGAGGCTTTTGCTGGCTCGTTCTCCTACCATGGGTGGAGCAGGCATCGCTGTTTTCATTCTGCGGCTGGTGTGGAGCGTGGCTGTGCCTTCTTTCAGCCACATAGCCAGTGGAGGGTGGCTGGGGTTATGGGTCACGATGAACGGTACTCTGTTGGCGTTCTCTTTGGGCTTGGTGGCGTACTTGAGGGTGGATTCTCGGGGGATGGAGGACACCCTGTCAATGGCGGCCTGTACCAGGCTGTTGGGGTAGCCACGTGCTCTCAGGCGATCCCTCAGTTCAGTGCACCTCTTCTTAAATGTTGCTTCTTCTGAGCAGATCCTTCTAATTCTCAGGCACTGTCCATGAGGTATCGCTCAGACACAGTGGCGGGGATGACTGGATCTGAAGGGAAGGTACATGTTAGCCTCACTTGGTTTCCTGTGAAGATCTGTGATAAGTTGTCCATCCTTGATGCTGACTGATGTGTCCATAAAAGGGATGTTAGTACGACCATAGTGGGCGGTGAACTTTATGGTGGGATGCTGTTTGTTCAGCCAGTCCAGGAAATGTTTGAGTTTTCTTTCTCCATGGGTCCACAGCATGATCACATCGTTGATGAATCGACGCCACAGGTCTGTGCTAATGTGGTGAGGGGATGATGGCAGCAGGCGTTCTTCGATCCACCCCATAAAGACATTTGCAATTGCTGGCGCCATGGGTGTGCCCATGGCCGTTCCGTGAATCTGGCGGAAGAAGTGGCCGTCGAAGTCAAAGACGTTGTTCTGGAGGACATGTTTCACGATGTCCAGCAGCAGAGGAGTACTGGGAGCGTCTTTGATCAGATGTCTGTTGTTCTTGAGCATATGTTGAAGTGATTCTGAAACCTCCTCATGCGGTATGCTCGGGTAGAGTGCAACCACGTCGACTGTGACGATAAGTACGTCCTCGTGTATTGGTTCCATTTTTTCTTTCCAGGCCTCCACCACCTGCAAGAAGTGCGTTGTATCCCTCAGGTACGATGGCAGTGCTTGCACGATGGGCTGAAGCCAATGATCTACGAGCTTGGAAAACCGCTCCGTAGGTCCATTAACGCCAGAGATGATGGGTCGCCCTGGAGGTGTCCGGTTATCTTTGTGTATCTTTGGGAGATGGTGAAATGTGTGAGTTCTCACAGTTTGTTCATCGACCTTCCCCCATTCGTAGCATTTCTGGTCCACTGTCTGTTCTTTCAGAAGCATTTCCATGAAAGCATTGGATGTTGCAGCTATCTCTTTGGTTGGATCCTTGTGAAGTACTTCATAGTGTTCAGCTTTGTTGAGTTGTCTCCAGACCTCTTTCTCATACTGGTCGAAGTCCTGCACTACAATCACCCCTCCCTTGTCTGCTTGTGAGATGCGCAGAGTGCGGTTGTTGACCATGTCTTTTAGTTCTGAGATGGCTTTTTGGCTCTCTCTTGAGATGTTCCATCTCTTTGGAGGATTGGGTGTGTGGGTGGTCACTCGTGCTACAAGTGTGGAGCTAATGGCATCCAGGGCTTCATCCCTACCCGTGGGTGGCTGCCAAAAGTTTTTCTTGTAGAACTTGGGCTTTGACGGTAACTGGGTTGGTGTGTTGTCTGTGTACCAATACTCGCGTAGGCGAACTTTCCTTATGCCTTCCTTGATGTCGTTTAGAAGCTGTAGCTCATCGTATGTTTTTGGGGTGGGGCAGAACTTGGGCCCAAGAGACAATACTCTGACCCGATCTTCGGAAAGTCGAACTGAAGACAGATTCACCATCTGGTCTGGTTCAGTTTCCACCTGTTTGCGTTTCTTTCTGAAGCGCCTATTGCTTTTAGTTGTGTTGAGACTTTGAGATGTAGATTGTTGCTGTGGCTTTTCTTTGTTCTTCAGAAGTTGGAGAAGTTTTTTGTGTTTGGTTTGTTGACAGTGGGTTTTGGTGTTCATTTCTTTTCTTTCCAAGTCTGCCACAAAATCACGAAAGGTTTCTTCATGTAGGGAAGATCTGAGGGTGGTTACTGTTGATGCCAATGTCTCCTGGATGTTCTTTGAAGCTTGCTTGTAGAAATTGATGCAAAGTTTCATGATGGACTTCTCTGCACTGGAAATCACATTGTGTATTTTTTGGTGAAGTATGTTGCTTTCCGGAAGGCCTGTGGAGGCAAAACGAACTCTCATACCCTTGGGAGTTAGGTTCTTTTGTTGGCATGTTTGTAGAAAGTTGATGTGGGATAGGTATCTTTGAAGCTTTGTTGCTAAGTTGACACTCTGGCCGATCTCTGTGTTGGGTGAGCCAGATCCAGGTGTAACACCGGATGCATGAAGATAAGTGTGAATGGTCATGGTGACGAACAATGGCTGATTGCAGAGATCTCTATGTGCCCCAAGGTGGATCCACGAAGGGATGCAGGCTGTTCCTCACTTCATGTGGAAATCATAATTCTTACTGTGCACAACAGCCGAACACCTTGTTGTAGAGGGGTCAAATTTTCGACTTTAATGTCTTTCTCAAGTAAAATCAGAATGTCCACTGACAACAAGAAGTATTACTTGTAGTCTCAGTATTACTAGTAGTCTCAATAAGTCTTGTAGTCTCAGTATTGTAGTCTCAGTAAGTATTGCTTGTAGTCTCAAGAAGTATTACTTCTAGTCTCAATAAGTATTGCTTGTAGTCTCAAGAAGTATTGTATTTGTAGTCTCAATAAGTATTACTTGTAGTCTCAGTAACGTATTACTTGTGGTCTCAAGAAGTATTACTTGTAGTCTCAAGAAGTATTACTTGTAGTCTCAAGAAGTATTACTTGTAGTCTCAGTATTACTAGTAGTCTCAATAAGTCTTGTAGTCTCAGTATTGTAGTCTCAGTAAGTATTGCTTGTAGTCTCAATAAGTATTACTTCTAGTCTCAATAAGTATTACTTCTAGTCTCAATAAGTATTGTAGTCTCAAGAAGTATTGCTTGTAGTCTCAAGAAGTATTTGTAGTCTCAAGAAATATTACTTGTAGTCTCAGTATTACTTGTAGTCTCTGTATTGTAGTCTCAGTAAGTATTACTTGTAGTCTCAATAAGTATTACTTGTAGTTTCAATAAGTATTACTTCTAGTATCAAGAAGTATTACTTGTAGTCTCAATAAGTATTACTTCTAGTCTCAAGAAGTATTACTTGTCTCAAGAAGTATTACTTGTAGTCTCAAGAAGTATTGTATTTGTAGTCTCAATAAGTACTAGTTGTCTCAGTATTACTTGTAGTCTCAGTCAGTATTACTTGTAGTCTCAATAAGTATTTAACTTGTGATCTCAGTAAGTATTGTATTCTCAATAAGTATTACTTGTAGTCTCAGTAACGTATTACTTGTGGTCTCAAGAAGTATTACTTGTAGTCTCAAGAAGTATTACTTGTGGTCTCAAGAAGTAGTGTAGTCTCTGTAAGTATTGTAGTCTCAGTAAATATTACTTGAAGTCTCAATATGTATTTAACTTGTGATCTCAGTAAGTATTACTTGTATTCTCAATAAGTATTGCTTGTAGTCTTAGTAAGTATTGCTTGTGGTCTCAGTACTCAGTACTTAAAACCCTTTCCTTCTTTTCCTAAAACCTGTGCTTGGTAATTCAACACTCGGCGATCTCTTGACTCTTTGACTCTCATCTTACTCACCAGCTTCTTACAGGTGTTTTTTTTTCAGTTGGTGGATAATGTGCGGGAGTTGAAGGGTTAACGACGACATGTCCGCCTGTATAAATGTCTCACAAAAATTCATGCACAAAAACAGGCGTGTATATCAGAGGTTTTAAATAGATACATAGACTCTATGTCTTTGTACAGGTGAGACTAAGGCAGTGGGAAAACGACGAAATTTTGTGGAGTCTTAGGAGTTGTCATAGGGATAGAGAGGGAGAGAGACGTGACTGTTTTTTGAAATGGGGGGGGGGGAGGGGGGGGAGATGGGGATGGGAGTGGAGGTAGTGGAGTTCAGGACAAAGAGAGAGAGAGAGAGAGGAGAGATTGAAAAACAAGAACTCAATTACAAGACATTTAAAAAAAAGTTTAAAAAGATAGGGGAGGGGGGATTAAAAAGGATGGAAATGCTAGGCTTAGACAGAAAATGGTTTTAGAATGTATCGATCCAGGTAGGAAATTGGAAAAGGAGAAAAGGGGGAGATTGGAGGAGAGGAGGAGGAGGAGGAAGGGGGGGGGGAGAGAGAGAGAGAGAGCACTAACATGAACTTTATTGTATAAGGCCAACAGCCCCTTAGAATAGGAGGGAGGGAGAGAGAGAGAGAGATGGGTGGATAGATAGATACTAAGATAGAGAGACAGGGAGAGAGAGAGAGAGAGAGAGAGAGAGACTGTTCAGGATTTCATTGCGTTCAGGCAGTTCCATATGCGTTTCATCCAAACATGTCAGCAGTCGTCAGACTGACTCCTTGAATCTGCACAAAACACCATACACTGGCAA
Organism: Monoplex corrugatus; assembly: GCA_030674185.1. Classification (NCBI taxonomy): domain Eukaryota; kingdom Metazoa; phylum Mollusca; class Gastropoda; order Littorinimorpha; family Ranellidae; genus Monoplex; species Monoplex corrugatus. Next base: position 11,290,766 of record JAPXFY010000033.1, read on the forward strand.
GGTATAGAAGTAGGGAGGTTGGGAAGAGAAGAAACTTGTGAAACATTAACTGGCACCACCTGAATGATTAAGGTTTAAAGCATTAAATTAGCTATGTGCAGCAAACAGTCCAGATTTTATGTTCTGGGCTGGGTTTGAACTCAGGTGTGTCAGATCTTGGATCCACGGCTCCATCAAAAGAACCAACAAGTATGTGTGTAAAAATTGTGGTCTACCCAAGGATTCAACTCGCAACCCCTTTGCTAACAGCATTAATGTTTAACCAACTGAGATAATGGGCCAGCTGTGAGAGGGTGTGTGTGTGTGTGTGTGTGTGTGTGTGTGTGTGTGTGTGTGTGTGTGTGTGGAGAAGAGAGAGAGAGAGAGAGAGAGAGAGAGAGAGAGAGTCCTTCCGTTGTGTAAATAGTATCCCCCACCTTCTGGAAATTCTGTGCTACAAATGTCGTCTTTTCTGTCACTGTGTTTCTGCTTTGTTCCTTTGCTTTCTGTCATTTCTTCCTATCATTTTCTGCCTTGTGGGTCCATTCATCTGTGTGTGTTCGGTAAAGTCTTCTGTACTTTCTGTTAGGATTGATAATTTTGGGTACATGTATTAAGTGCATTTTTTGGCTGTAGGGAAATGAGATACGCAGAAGCAATTTTAGGCAGTTTAGGCCTGTTCTTATATATGTTTTAGTGTCCTTAGTTATGTTTAAATTTGTATTCAGCTATGTTTTTTTTAAACCCTCTGTGTGATAAATTGGACAAAGGGATCAACGCCAGGGACATCTTAGATTATGTGCACGAATGCATTGATATGTGTATTTTATTTTTTCTTTTCTTTTCCTATTGAAGCATTGTGTCTATTTTGAAAAGGTTATAGCCCTGAAATGGCTCTATGCAGACGGCTGGACTTTAAACAAAAATAACAGCAACAGTAGAGAGAGAGAGAGAGAGAGAGAGAGAGAAGGAACGCCAGACGCAAGGGACAAGGGAGGAGAGACAGAGGAAGAGAAAGGGAGGAAGGGGGGGGGGGGCATTAAAAGTCAGCATCTCAGTAAAGGTCACTTACAGGACACAGATTGAAAAAAAAAAGAAAAAAGAAAAAAAGAAAGACAAAGAGAAATAAACGGATTTAAGTGCCAGTTCCAGACTGTTAAGATAGTGACACAACATATTGATCAGATCACGACTGGAAAGGGCAAGTAGCAGAAAGGAGGGGGTAGGATGACGAGGAAGATAGGAGTAGGAGGGGAGGGAGGGGAGAGGGAGGGAGAGAGAGAGAGAGAGAGAGAGAGAGAGAATGTGTGTGTGTGCAAGCACGTATGTGAGCGTATCTGCGTGTGAAAGACAGTGAGAAGGGGAGATTGAAAACCAATGCTGACAGTGTGTGTGTGTGTGTGTGTGTGTGTGTGTGTGTGTGTGTGTGTGTGTGTGTGTGTGTGTGTGTGTGTGTGTGTGTTTATGGAGGGGATGGAGGTGAGAGAGAGAGAGAGAGAGAGAGGAGTGTGTGTGTGTGTGTGTGTGTGTGTGGTTATGGAGGGGATGGAGGTGAGAGAGAGTGTGTGTGTTGTTGTGTGTGTGTGTGTGTGTGTGTGTGTGTGTGTGTGGGGTGGTGTGTTATGGAGGGGATGGAGGTGAGAGAGAGGTGTGTGTGTGTTGTGTGTGTGTGTGTGTGTGTGTGTGTGTGTGTGTGTGTGTGTGTGTGTGTGAATGACAGCGAGAGGGGGAGATAGAAAACCAGTGATGACAGTGTGTGTGTGTGTGTGTTGTGTGTGTGTGTGTTTCACTGTGTGTGTGTGTGTGTGTCACTGTGTGTGTGTGTGTGTTATGGAGGGGATGGAGGTGAGAGAGTGTGTGTGTGTTTTGTGTGTGTGTGTGTGTGTGTGTGTGTGTGTGTGTGAATGACAGTGAGAGGGGGAGATAGAAAACCAGTGATGATAGTGTGTGTGTGTGTGTGTGTGTGTGTGTGTGTGTGTGTGTGTGTGTATGTGTGTGGTGTGTGTGTGTGTGTTTGTATGGCGGGGTTAGGGTTGAGAGAGTGTATGTGAAAGAGAGTGCGTGTATGTGTGTGCGTGCGTGCGTGTCAGTGTGTGTGTGTGTGTGTGTGGTGTGTGTGAATGACAGTGAGAGGGGGAGATAGAAAACCAGTGATGAAAGTGTGTGTGTGTGTGTGTGTGTGTTTGTGTGTGTGTGGCAGGGTTAGGGTTGAGAAAGTGTATGTGAAAGAGAGTGCGTGTATGGTGCGTGCGTGGTGCGTGCGTGCGTGCGTGCGTGCGTGCGTGCGTGTGGTGGTGTGCTGTGCGTGGTGGTGTGTGGTGTGTGTGTGGTGTGCATTCGGGCGCATCTGTGTGTGTGTGCGCGCACACGTGTGTGTGTGTTGCAGTATGAGAGAGAAGAAATTGAAAAGCAGCAGGTCAAAGACACAGTTGCAGAAGGTGGAGGAGGGGGTGGGGGGGGGGGGAGGGGGAGTCATCCTTGACGATTTTATTTTTCATAAGAATTATTACAGAAAATCCAGATTTTGTACTTGTGAAGGTCACCATGACCTTGAAAAAGTCACAGATGACATAAAACTTTTGAGGTAAGCAAGGACAATGGCAGACTGTCTCAACAGTGAAAAACAAAATGAAAATGTTGCCAGAAGTTGCTGAGAGTGTGGTTGGGCAGATTTGTTTTGGTCCCAGTGATTTGCCCTTGATACCATGACTGCCAGACTTCAGCATTCACGCCTCTTCAACGGTCAGCATCTTTGATCCAAATTTAGTCAGGGACGTCTGTGAAATTTGTGCTAATGCTGTTTTGTCACAGACTTGCAGAGAGGACTGTACATGCACACATGCGCGTGCATGCGAACACGCACACACATGTACACATGCACATATGCACACACATATATATACATACACACATATGCACACATCTGCACACACACACACATACACACACACCACACACACACACACACACATGTGCTCATGCACACACATGCATATATATATATATATATATATAATATATATAATATGCGTGCGCATGCACACACACATACATATACACATATGCACACAACACACACACACACACACACACACACACACATACATACACACACACACACACACAACACACACACACACCACACACAAATGCACACACACACACATATGCACACACACACACTCTGTCTCTCTCTGTCTCTCTCTCTCACACACACACACACACACACACACACACACACACACACACCTCTGGTTCATACGAAACAATCTCCCCCCCTCGTTTTGTTTTGTTGTTATTGCTGCTGTCTATTTGAAGGGAACACTGAAGAAGGGAAAATAAAATGGAAGAGATTTAAACGATTGACACTGACTTTTAAGTTACTGACACAGTATGTTGATGATAAGGATGACACAAAGATTGAAAAGGACAGGAAAGACTTCAAAGAGGAGACAGGACAATGATTGAAACAAGAAAAAAAAAAAAGAGTAGGAGCAGGGGGATATATATACCGAAATAGAGATGGACAGAAAGAGAAGAAGAGAGAAGAAAGGGAAGACGTAAAGGTGACTGGTCGTGCGTGTGTGTGTCACTGTGTGTGTGTCACTGTGTGTGTGTGTGTGTTGTGTGTGTGTATGTTGTGTGTGTGTATGTATGTGTGTGTGTGTATGTGTGTGTGTGTGTGAGAGAGAGAGTGTGTGTGCTTGAGAGAGAGTGTGTGTGTGTGTGAGAGAGAGAGAGAGTGTGTGTGTGAGGGGAGAGAGAGAGAGAGAGGTAGAGTGTGTGAGAGAGAGAGAATATTTGTGTGTGTATGTGTGTCACTGTGTGGAGAGAGAGAGTTTGTGAGAGAAAGAGAGAGAGTGTGTGTGTATGTGTTGTGTGTGTGTGGAGAGAGAGAGAGAGAGAGAAATTTAAGAAAACAGCAGGTCAGTCACAGAGTACAGAGTGAAAATGAAATGAAATAAAAAAAAAAAAAAAAAATAAAAATAAAAATAAATAAAAAACAAAACAAAAAAAAAACCGTACAACGAAACCTATAAAGGATTTCAGTGCTGGGCACAGACATTGCCCATGAAGATTACAAGAGGGAAATTGGGTAGAAAACCACCAAGGAAAGCAAAAACTCTGAGTAAATCGACAGGCACTTTGCTGCTCTGGCTGCTGCTGGCTGGCAGACTGGCTGGTTGGCTGGCTGGCTGGCTGGTCGGCTGGCTCTATTTTTCTTTCTGTTTATGTCTGTCTGTCTATGGTTATCTTTGTTTTTTCTACCCTTTTTGCTGTCTTTGACTGGAATTACCTCAATTTTTTTTCCATTAAAACAGGAAGGGAAAAAGGTCTATCTTTGTTACTGGGCATTTTGGGTCCCCACCCCCTGTGTCTGTGGCTGTCTCTGTAGTTTTATTTTTGGTCTGTCTGTGTGTTTGGTTATTGTTTTTCTGTCTGTCTGTCTGTTTTCTTTATGTATAGTTATCTTTTCTCTCTTATCTGTCTGTGGTAATCATTGTTTTACTCTTTCTTGTTATCCTTTTCCTGTGTCTGTGATACTCATTCTTTTTAAAAAAAAAATTTTTTTTTTTTAGTATTTCTGTTTATCATTCTAGGGTTTGTACACACACATGCACTCACTTCCCTGTGGGGATACTTGGGCTCTTTCAGTATGAAAAATATCCCCACCTTCTGGAAATTCTGTGGAAGAAATTTCCTCTTTTCTGTCACTCTCTTTGTTTCTGCCTTGTTCCTTTGCTTTCCGTCATTTCTTCCTATCATTTTCTGTCTTGCTGGCCCATTCACCTGTACGTGTTCAGTGAAGGCTTACATACTTTCTCTTAGGATTGATAATTGGGTACATGTAAGTGCATTTTTGGCTCTAGGGAAATGAGATATGTGAAAGCAATTTTAGATATATTAGGCCTGTTTTTGTGTATGTTTTAGTGTCCTTAGTTGTGCTTAAATTTGTGTTGGTTTTTTTAAACCTCCTTTGTGATAAATTGGATGGAGTGGTCAAGCTAGGGGCATGTCTTTAGATTATGTGTGGGAATGCATTGATATGTGTACTTAATTTTCGTTGCCTTTTTTTCTTCCGAGTTGAAGTATTGTGTATGTTTTGAAATGGTTATAGCCCTGATATGGCTCTACGCAGTCGGCTAGGCTTTAAACAAAAATAACAGTGTAAGTATGTATGTATCATAGATGTATATGTATGTATGTATGTATGCATGCATGCATGCATGTATGTATGCATGTATGTGTTATTGTATGTATATATGTATGTATGTATGTATGTATGTATGTGTGAGTGTGTTTTTTGTATATATATATGTGTGTATGTATGAAGGTATTCTGTATGCATGTATGTATGTATTATGTATTAAGTACATATATATTATATGTATGTATGTATGTATGTTTTATATATATTATATATATATGTAATGTATGTATTATATATTGTATGTAATTGTATGTATGTATGTATCATATGTATATGTATGTATACATAATGTGTATTAAAGAAAGAGACTGAGTTAGAAAGAAAGAAAGAAAGAAAAGGAGAAGAAGAAGGAGAGAGTGAGCTCTTATGTGTGTGTGTGTGTGTGTGTGTGTGTGTGGAAAGAGAGAGAGAGAGAGAGAGAGGAAATTGAAAATCAGTGACTCAGTTAGGGTCAGTTACACTTACAGGGCACAGACTGAAAAAAGTAAGTTAAAGGAAAAAGAAAAGAAGAAAAAAAAACCTACAGTATTTAAACGACAGGCGCAGACTCTAAGACAGTGACAGAAGGTATTGATCACAGAAGCACCGAGAGAGAGAAACGCTGGAATGAAAAACCCCATCAATGAATCGACAGTCGCTGCTCCCTCTAGCTAGCTGCCTACTGGCTGTCTTTCTCTGTCAGTCTTTCCTGTCTTTCCTGTCTTTCTGTCTTTCTGTCTGTCACTTGTTTTGTTTGTCCCCAATTTCCCCCCGGTGGGGATGTTGGGTGGAGGGGGGTGGGTGGGTCGTTCTTTTCAGTATAAAAAGTACCCCCACCCTACCTTCTGGAAATTCTGTGCTAGAAATTTCCTCTGTTCTGTCACACTTTTTTTGTTGCTGCCTTGTTCCTTTGATTTGTGTCATTTCCCCCCCCCCCCCCCCCCCCCCCCCACCATTTTCTTTTCTTGCTGGTCCTTTATGTGTTCCATAAAGCTTGGCATACTTTCTCTTAGGATTGATAATTGGGCACATATTTTTACTGCATTTTTTGTCTCTAAGGAAGTGTCATGTGTAGAAGCCATTTAGGAAATTTAAGCCAGTTTTTATACTGAAGTGTACTTAGTTATGTTTATAAACATAATTTAGAATCAGCTTTTTGTTGTTGTTGTTGTTGTAAACCCCTGGTGATCAATTGAATGGCATGTAGTTATGTTTATAAACATAATTTAGAATCAGCTTTTTGTTGTTGTTGTTGTTGTAAACCCCTGGTGATCAATTGAATGGCATGTAGTTATGTTTATAAACATAATTTAGAATCAGCTTTTTGTTGTTGTTGTTGTTGTAAATCCCTGGTGATCAATTGAATGGCATGTAGTTATAATTGTAGACATAATTTAGAATCAGATTTTTGTTGTTGTTGTTGTTGTCATAAACCTGTGGTGATAAATTGAATGGCATGGTCGACACAGGGCATATCTGTAGATATGTATGCGATTGATTTTCTTTTGCAGTTTTTGTTTTTCAGGTTCAGGTTGAGATGGTTTTACTTTTAGCCCTGATATGGCTCAGTGTAGGGGTGGGCTTTAACCTTTTGCCACCATGCACCTATCTACCAACTGCAAAACTTAACCTTTGACTCCCTCACCCTATCACCAGCTTCCTGCAGGAAGCTGGTGGTTTAGGGTGAGGGAGTCAAAGGGTTAAGTTTTTGCTCTTCCAGCATGGTTGACAAAGAAGGATGCTGTTGGGCAGGCTGCAGGAGTCAAAAGGTTAAACAGTAATGATAATGATCTCCATGAGTCTTTGATTGCATGATCATATGAGAAATAGGACTGTGACTCTCGGACTGAATTTTGTAAAGACTTGGACAGACAAGACTTGCGCGGTGTGCTGTCACTGTCTTTATATAAAAATGTCTCCACAACCAGTTGCCGTGGTGTAGACGTTAGCACAGCAGACTACCAGTTAGAATGTTGTGGGTTCGAATCCCTATTGGTCTGTTCAAAATCGTCGAGGAATTTTTCAGCTCCAACTGGCTGCTACCCAGAGTTGAGTTTGCTGTGGGCTCATTGGGAAGACTGGGACCATCGAGTCTCATCCACTTTATGGGTGTGTCGTTGAGGGTGTTGCTCAAATTTTCTGGCCAACACTGCAGATATCTGTGTCTCTCAGGCCTGGTTGATATCAGGATACATTATCGTGATAGTAAAGCCCAGTCACGCAGTGTCAGTCCTAGATGGAACTCAGTAGCATCATGATTATCCTCCTCCTCCTCATCATCCTTGCATTGTAAAAACTCAGTTTCTGTGGTTATTAATGTGGCATAGAGAATGGGTTAAGAAAAAAAAGTGTCATCATGCTTTCTCTGTTTCGTGATTAGTGTGTGTGATTGTGGATTACTCAGTTGTTGTGATTGTTATGATTTCAGTTTATTTTTCAGTGTGATAGTGAATCTGTTGCGTGCCTGTGATTGTTGTGATTTCAGTTTGTTTTTCAGTGTGATAGTGAATCTGTGGTGTGCCTGTGATTGTTATGATTTCAGTTTGTTTTTCAGTGTAGGAGTGAATCTGTGGTGTGTCTGTGAATGTGATTGTTATGATTTCAGTTTGTTTTTCAGTGTGATAGTGAATCTGTGGTGTGCCTGTGGTTGTTATGATTTCAGTTTATTTTTCAGTGTGATAGTGAATCTGTGATGTGCCCGTGATATGATTTCAGTTTATTTTTGAGTGTGATAGTGAATGTGTGGTGTGTCTGTGATTGTTATGTTATGATTTCAGTTTATTTTTGAGTGTGATAGTGAATCTGTGGTGTGCCTGTGATTGTTGTGATTTCAGTTTATTTTATTTTTTAGTATGATAGTGAATCTGTGGTGTGCCTGTGATTGTTGATTTCAGTTTATTTTCAGTGTGATAGTGAATCTGTGGTGTGCCTGTGATTGTTATGATTTCAGTTTATTTTTCAGTATGATAGTGATTCTGTGGTGTGCCTGTGATTGTTATAAGTTCAGTTTATTTTTCAATGTGATAGTGAATCTGTAGTGTGCCTGTGATTGTTATTATTTCAGTTTATTTTTGAGTGTGATAGTGATTCTGTGGTGTGCCTGTGATTTTTATAATTTCAGTTTATTTTTCAATGTGATAGTGAATCTGTTGTGTGCCTGTGATTGTTATGATTTCAGTTTATTTTTGAGTGTGATAGTGAATCTGTGGTGTGCCTGTGATTGTTATGGTTTCATTTTATTTTTTCAGTGTGGTAGTGATTCTTAGGATTGATAATTGGGTACATGTATTAAGTGCATTTTTGGCTGTAGGGGGGTGGGGGGTGAGATGCGGAAACAATTATAGATAATTTATGCCTGTTTTTTTTATTATGTTTTGGTGTCCTTAGGTATGCTTAGATTTATATTCAGGTGTGGTTTTTTTTTTATACCCAGTGCGATAAATTGGATGGAGTGGTCAACACCAGAGGCATGTCCTTAGATTATTTACGTGAATGCATTGATATATATATATATATATACTTAATTTTCTTTCTTTTTTTTGTTGTTGTTGAAGTTTTGTATGTTATGAAGCTGGTTATGGCCCTGATATGGTTCTACGCAGTCGGCTGGGCTTTAACCTTTTGACTCCCGTATCCGGTCCACCAGCATCCTGCATCGTCAACCCTGCTAGCAAAACAAAAATTAACCCTTTGACTCCCTCACCCTATCCGCCAGCTTCCCACAGCAAGCTGGTAGATAGGGTGAGGGAGTCGAAGGGTTAAGTTTTTGGAGTTGGGGGATAGGGTGCGGGAGTCAAAGGGTTAATTAACAAACAAACAAACAAACAAACAAAAAAATCCGATCTGGCGATGGATGGGTTAAACAACAACAACAACAACAACAACTCAGTTCCTGTGACCGTTGTGATCTCAGTTTATTTTTCAGTGTGATAGTGAATTTGTGGTGTGCCCTAGATTCGGTCACTGACCTAACAGTAGTGATTTGCTTATAGTTCTTGGTTTTGCCTTCACATGATTTCGGGATCTCCTGAGTTACGCATTATGCCTGTCACAACGCCAGATTAGGAGTCACTTATATTTTGTTAAGACAACTGTCTCAGTCACTCTCTGTCCTGTTTCTTGTCTAGTTTCTTTACGCTGGTCCCCGGTATCATTGTCTGCCTCTCTCTTTTTTACATGTGCTCACTCTTTGTCATGTCTTTGTCACTTTCTTTTTTGGGTGTAAACGCTTTGTTCTTCCGTCTGTCTGTCTGGCTCTGTCTCTCTCTGTCTCTGTCTCCGTCTCAGGTGTGTCTCTCTCTCTCTTACTGTCTCTTTTTCTCACTCTCACGCTTATGTTCACAACCTTTGTCATGTCAGTTTCACTCAGTTTCTTTGTAAATTCCTTTGTCTGTCTGTCTCAACAATCTCCTCCTTGCAACTGATACTGGCAAAGTCTCTCTCCTCACACTCCTTGATCTGTCTGCAGCTTTCGATACCATTGACCATGGTATTCTCCTTTCTAGACTTCATCATACTTTTGGCATCTCTGACATTGCTCTCTCCTTTTTCACTTCGTATTTATCAAACAGAAAA
>JAPXFY010000033.1:11305510-11320510 GCA_030674185.1 Monoplex corrugatus
CCTCTTGTTTAGTGCTCTGTGTAAGTGGGAAAGTCATATCGGCACAACACCTTGTTTAGTGCTCTGTGTAAGTGGGAAAGTCATATCGACACAACGCCTTGTTTAGTGCTATGTGTAAGTGGGATAGTCATATCGACACAACCTCTTGTTTAGTGCTCTAAGTGGGATAGTCATATCGACAAAACTTGTTTAGTGCTGTGTGTAAGTGGGATAGTCATGTTGACATGACGTCTTGTTTAGTGCTGTGTGTAAGTGGGATAGTCATATATCGATACAAGCTCTTGTTTAATGCTGTGTGTAAGTGGGATAGTCATGTCAACACGATGTCTTGTTTAGTGCTCTGTATAAGTGGGATAGTCATATCGACATAGCCTCTTGTTTAGTGCTCTGTATAAGTGGGATAGTCATATTGACACAACCTCTTGTTTAGTGCTTTGTGTAAGTGGAATAGTCATATCGACAGAACTTCTTGTTTAGTGCTCTGTATAAGTGGGATAGTGATATCGACACAACCCCTTGTTTAGTGCTCTGTGTAAGTGGGATAGTCATATCGACAGAACTTCTTGTTTAGTGCTTTGTGTAAGTGGGATAGTCATATCGACACAGCGCCTTGTTTAGTGCTCTGTGTAAGTGGGACAGTCATATCGACAAAAATCACCTTGTTTAGTGCTATGTGTAAGTGGGATAGTCATATCGACACAACCTCTTGTTTAGTGCTCTGTGTAAGTGGGAAAGTCATATCGACACAAGCTCTTGTTTAGTGCTCTGTGTAAGTGGGATAGTCATATCGACACAAGCTCTTGTTTAGTGCTCTGTGTAAGTGGGATAGTCATATCGACACAACGTCTTGTTTAGTGCTCTGTGTAAGTGGGAAAGTCATATCGACACAGCCTCTTGTTTAGTGCTCTGTGTAAGTGGGATAGTCATATCGACACAAGCTCTTGTTTAGTGCTCTGTGTAAGTGGGATAGTCATATCGACACAACGTCTTGTTTAGTGCTCTGTGTAAGTGGGAAAGTCATATCGACACAACATCTTGTTTAGTGCTCTGTGTAAGTGGGATAGTCATATCGACACAGCCTCTTGTTTAGTGCTCTGTGTAAGTGGGAAAGTCATATCGACACAACGCCTTGTTTAGTGCTCTGTGTAAGTGGGATAATCATATCGACACAGCCTCTTGTTTAGTGCTCTGTGTAAGTGGGAAAGTCATATCGACACAAGCTCTTGTTTAGTGCTCTGTGTAAGTGGGATAATCATATCGACACAGCCTCTTGTTTAGTGCTCTGTGTAAGTGGGAAAGTCATATCAACACAACGCCTTGTTTAGTGCTCTGTGTAAGTGGGATAATCATATCGACACAGCCTCTTGTTTAGTGCTCTGTGTAAGTGGGAAAGTCATATCGACACAAGCTCTTGTTTAGTGCTCTGTGTAAGTGGGAAAGTCATATCGACACAACCTCTTGTTTAGTGCTCTGTGTAAGTGGGATAGTCATATCGACACAACACCTTGTTTAGTGCTCTGTGTAAGTGGGATAGTCATATCGACACAGCCTCTTGTTTAGTGCTTTGTGTAAGTGGGATAGTCATATGGACACAGCCTCTCTTGTTTAGTGCTTTGTGTAAGTGGGATAGTCATATCGACACAGCCTCTTGTTTAGTGCTTTGTGTAAGTGGGATAGTCATATCGACACAGCCTCTTGTTTAGTGCTCTATATTAGTGGGATAGTCATATCGACACAACACCTTGTTTAGTGCTCTGTATAAGTGGGATAGTCATATGGACACAACATCTTGTTTAGTGCTCTGTGTAAGTGGGATAGTCATATGGACACAACCTCTTGTTTAGTGCTCTGTGTAAGTGGGATAGTCATATCGTCTCAACACCTTGTTCAATGCTTTGTGTAAGTGGGATAGTCATATGGACACAACATCTTGTTTAGTGCTCTGTGTAAGTGGGATAGTCATATGGACACAAAGTGTTGTTTAGTGCTCTGTATAAGTGGGATAGTCATATCGACACAACCCTTGTTTAGTGCTCTGTATAAGTGGGATAGTCATATCGACAGAACTTCTTGTTTAGTGCTCCGTGTAAGTGGGATAGTCATATGGACACAACCTCTTGTTTAGTGCTCTGTGTAAGTGGGATAGTCATATGGACACAACGTCTTGTTTAGTGCTCTGTGTAAGTGGGATAGTCATATCGACACAACATCTTGTTTAGTGCTCTGTGTAAGTGGGATAGTCATATCGACACAACCTCTTGTTTAGTGCTCTGTGTAAGTGGGATAGTCATATTGACACAGCCTCTTGTTTAGTGCTCTGTGTAAGTGGGATAGTCATATCGACACAACGCCTTGTTTAGTGCTCTGTGTAAGTGGGATAGTCATATCGACACAACATCTTGTTTAGTGCTCCATGTAAGTGGGATAGTCATATCGACACAATGCCTTGTTTAGTGCTCTGTGTAAGTGGGACAGTCATATCGACAGAACTTCTTGTTTAGTGCTATGTGTAAGTGGGATAGTCATATTGACACACCTTATTTAGTGCTCTGTGTATGTGGGATAGTCATATCGATACAATCTTTTGTTTAGTGCTCTGTATGAGTGGGATAGTCATATGGACACAGCCTCTTGTTTAGTGCTCTGTGTAAGTGGGATAGTCATATGGACACAACCCCTTGTTTAGTGCTTTGTGTAAGTGGGATAGTCATATGGACACAACCCCTTGTTTAGTGCTCTGTGTAAGTGGGATAGTCATATGGACACAACCCCTTGTTTAGTGCTTTGTGTAAGTGGGATAGTCATATGGACACAACCCCTTGTTTAGTGCTCTGTGTAAGTGGGATAGTCATATGGACACAACCCCTTGTTTAGTGCTTTGTGTAAGTGGGATAGTCATGTCGACACAGCACCTTGTTTAGTGCTCTGTGTAAGTGGGATAGTCATATGGACACAACATCTTGTTTAGTGCTCTGTGTAAGTGGGATAGTCATATCGACACAACCCCTGTTTAGTGCTCTGTGTAAGTGGGACAGTCATATCAACACAACCTCTTGTATGGGGACTGAAAACCACTGCTGTGTGTCTTGTTTAGTGCTCTGTGTAAGTGGGATAGTCATGTTGACACAACACCTTGTTTAGTGCTCTGTGTAAGTGGGATAGTCATATCGACACAACATCTTGTTTAGTGCTCTGTGTAAGTGGGATAGTCATATCGACAAAACTTGTTTAGTACTCTGTGTAAGTGGGACAGTCATATCAACACAACCTCTTGTATGGGGACTGAAAACCACTGCTGTGTGTCTTGTTTAGTGCTCTATATAAGTGGGATAGTCATATCGACACAACCCCAGAGTAAAACACATTCCCAAGGACTGTCCCATTTCTGACAGTGTGAATTTGTCTCGTCCAGTGGCGTGTCATGCTGTTATGGTGGTGGTGTTAGCATTGATCTGTGCTGGGTTGTGGTGAGTGTGTGAGTGTGGCATTGTTGATGGTCTGTGAACAGGTTTGAACCCTGTCTCTCTGTCTGTCTGTCTGTCTCTTGTGTAGCTGAGATGTTGATTGTGATACTTGTAAAGATGTGAAGAGTTTCAGTACATTGCACACTATAGTTCCAGTGTCAGCATCAAGCAAGGGGATGGATTGAAAAACCGCTATTGTGTTTCTTGTTTGGCGTCCTGTTTAAGTGGAATACTCATATCACCACAATCTCTAGCATAGTTACCGTCAGTGAATCAGACATTGTAGTACCAATGTGGTTGATGTAAGTAGGGGATGGATTGAGAAAAACACTGTTGTGTGTTTGTTTGGTGTCCTGTATAAGTGGGATACTCATGTCACCACAGTCTCTAGCATACTTACCAGAGTAAAAGGCATTCCTGGGGGCTGTTCCCTTTCCCTTTCAGTTCATCAGACACATAGTGTCAGTGTGGATTAATGTAGCAGGGAGTGGATTGAAAAACCACTGTTGTGTGTGTGTTTGGCGTCCTGTATAAGTGGGATGTTCATGTCACCACAATCTCTAGACATAGTTACCAGAGTAAGACGCATTCCTGGGGACTGTTCCCTTTCCCTTTCAGTTCATCAGACATTGTAGTACCCGTGTGTTTTGATATAAGTAGGGGATGGATTGAAAAAAACACTTGTGTGTTTGTTTGTTTGGCGTCTTGTGTAAGTGGGATGCTCATATCACCACTGTCTCTAGCATAGTGACCGGAATATAACGCATTCCTGGGGACTGTTCCCTTTCCATTCCAGTGAATCAGACATTGTAGTACCAGTGTGTTTTGATATAAGTAGGATTGAAAAACTACTGTTGTGTGTTTCTTTGTTTGGCGTCCTGTATAAGTGGAATACTCATATCACCACTGTCTCTTGCATAGTTACAGAATAAAACGCTTTTTAGGGGACTGTTCCCTTTCTGTTAATCAGACGCTATAGTACCAGTGTGGATTGATATAAGCAAGGGGGGGGGGGGGATTGAAAAACTACTGTTGTGTGTTTGTTTGTTTGGCGTCCTGTATAAGTGGGTTACTCATGTCACCACTGTCTCTAGGCATAGTTACCAGAATAAAACGCAATATTGGGGGCTGTTCCCTTTACCTTTTAGTCAACCAGATTCTGTACTACCAGTGTGGATTGACATAAGCAACGGATGGATTGAAAAACCACTGCTGTGTGTTTTTGTTTGGCGTCCTGTATAAGGGTATACTCATATCACCACAGTCTCTAGGCATAGTTACCGGACTGAAACGCATTCTGGGGACTGTTCCCTTTCCGCCTGACAGTGTGAAGCAGTCTCGTCTAACGGTGGTTCGTTTCAGAGGTATATATATTGATGTTGTGATGCCGTGATGATGCAGGCGTTAACATTGATCCGTGCAGTGTTTTGATGAGAGAGCGGGATTGTTGATGGGCTGTTAGTATGACTCTATGAGTAGATGTGAACATTTCTGTCAGTGACTGGTGTGGGTGGGAGAACAGTCCTGATGGCGGTGCGGTAAAGCTTTTCTGACTAGTGGTACTAGTGATTATATTGCTGACTAGTGGTACCAGTGATTGTGATGCTGACTAGTGGTGCTAGTGATTGTATTGCTGACTAGTGGTACTAGTGATTGTGATGCTGACTAGTGGTACTAGTGATTGTGATGCTGATTAGTCGTGCTAGTGATTGTATTGCTGACTAGTACTAGTGATTGTATTGCTGACTAGTGGTGCTAGTGATTGTATTGCTGACTGGTGGTACTAGTGATTGTGATACTGACTGGTGGTACTAGTGATTGTATTGCTGACTAGTGGTACTAGTGATTGTGATGCTGACTAGTGGTACTAGTGATTGTGATACTGACTAGTGGTACTAGTGATTGTGATGCTGACTAGTGGTACTAGTGATTGTGATGCTGACTAGTGGTGCTAGTGATTGTATTGCTGAGTAGTGGTACTAGTGATTGTGATACTGACTAGTGGTACTAGTGATTGTATTGCTGATTAGTGGTACTAGTGATTGTGATGCTGACTAGTGGTGCTAGTGATTGTGATGCTGACTAGTGGTGCTAGTGATTGTATTGTTGACTAGTGGTACTAGTGATTGTGATGCTGACTAGTGGTGCTAGTGATTGTGATGCTGACTAGTGGTGCTAATGATTGTATTGTTGACTAGTGGTACTAGTGATTGTATTGCTGACTAGTGATACTAGTGATTGTGATGCTGACTAGTGATACTAGTGATTGTATTGCTGACTAGTGGTACTAGTGATTGTATTGCTGATTAGTGGTACTAGTGATTGTGATGCTGACTAGTGGTGCTAGTGATTGTGATGCTGACTAGTGGTGCTAGTGATTGTATTGTTGACTAGTGGTACTAGTGATTGTATTGCTGACTAGTGATACTAGTGATTGTGATGCTGACTAGTGATACTAGTGATTGTGATGCTGACTAGTGGTACTAGTGATTGTGATGCTGACTAGTGGTACTAGTGATTATGATGCTGACTAGTGGTGCTAGTGGTTGTATTGCTGACTAGTGATACTAGTGATTGTGATGTTGACTAGTGATACTAGTGATTGTGATGTTGACTAGTGGTACTAGTGATTGTGATGCTGACTAGTGGTGCGAGTGGTTGTATTGCTGACTAGTGGTAATAGTGGTTGTGATGCTGACTAGTGGTACTAGTGGTTGTGATGCTGACTAGTAATACTAGTGATTGTATTGCTGACTAGTGGTACTAGTGGTTGTATTGCTGACTAGTGGTACTAGTGGTTGTGATGCTGACTAATGATACTAGTGATTGTATTGCTGACTAGTGGTACTAGTGGTTGTGATGCTGACTAGTGGTACTAGTGATTGTGATACTGACTAGTGGTACTAGTGATTGTGATACTGACTAGTGGTACTAGTGGTTGTGATGCTGACTAGTGATACTAGTGATTGTATTGCTGACTAGTGGTACTAGTGGTTGTGATGCTGACTAGTGGTACTAGTGATTGTGATGCAGCACGCTATTGTCAGTGTTGGAGTTTGTCCAAGAGAGATTAAACCCCATGGGGATGCCGGGGGCTCTTTCAGTATGAATAGTATCCCAACCTTATAGAAATTCTGTGTAAGGAATTTCCTCTTTTCTGTCACTGTCTTTATTTCTGCCTTGTTGCTTTGCTTTCTGTCATTTCTTCGCATCATTTTCAGCCATGCTGGTCCATTCACCTGTACATGTTCGATAAAGTTTTACGTACTTTCTCTTAAGATTGATAATTGGGTACATGTATTAAGTGTATTTTTGGCTCTGGGGAAATGAGATACGCGGAAGCAATTTTAGGTAATTTAGGTCCGTTTTGTATATGTTTAAGTGTTCTTAGTTATGTTTAAATCTGTGTTCCGGTATGTTTTTTTTAAATCCCCTGTGCGATAAATTGGGCGGAGTGGTCAACGCCTGGGGCATCTCCTTAGATTATATGCGCGAATGCATTGAAATGTGTGCTTGATTTTCTTTTCCTTTTTTTAAAATTTTTATTTTTTACTGTTTAAATAGTGTGTGTGTGTTGAAATGGGTATAGCCCTAATGTGACTCTACGGAGTCAGCTGGGCTTTAAACAACAATAACACTAATAACGCAGAGGTTATTACAGGCCAGAAGGTGGTTGAGGTGCCAGTCTGTGTCACTGTATATCTCTATGATCGTACTGGACGGCCTGGTTACCCCCCTCCCTCCACCACCACGATGCCCAGCCACCTACCCCCCCCCCCTGTCCCATGGGGTTGCCGGGCACGCTGTCAGTTTAACCCTTTGACTCCTGCACCCTAGCCACCAATTGCAAAAATTTACTCTTTGACTCCCTCCTATTTGAGGGAGTCAAAGAGTTAATTTTCTGCTTTGCTAGCATGGTTGCTTCGGCTGGCCATGATGCGGCAGGGCACATGATGATGATGATAGCATGGTTGACAAAGCAGAATGCTGGTGGGCAGGGTGCGGGAGTCAAAGAGTTAAGTAGTATCCACGCGTCCTGGAACTGCTGTCTACAGATTTTTTTCCATTTTCTGTCACTCTCTTTGTTTCCACCTTGCTCCTTTAGCTTTCTCAAAGGGTGGTGGACCATACTTCATCATAGGCTTGAACAGATTAATTCCATAAAAAAATCGTAATAATGACGAAGATTACTTGGACCACACCTATTCCAACAAGTACCTAAATGTTTTACGATAACGGTTGCGAAACATTCCAGCCTAACAGAGACAGGAAACTAGCGATATATCGACACAACCTCTTGTGTGGAAACTGAAAAGCACTCCTGTGTGTCTTGTTTTGTGCTCTGTATAATTAGGGATATAAGAGTGGAAATTGTTTCACACATCAGATTGTGTATGCGTACGCTTGTGTATGGTTACGTGTACCGCGCCCACGTGCGACTGTCACACACATGTATGTGTGTGTGTGTGTGTGTGTAGTGCGCGCGCGCGTGTGTGTTTAGGTACGTGCGTATGTGTGTGTGTGTGTGTGTGTGTATGTGGAGGGGGCGGGGCGGGGAGAAAGGATGAGTTCCTTTGAGGTAGTTTGAGTCCTCCCGTTCTCAACGAATCCACACTGGCTCTTAACCCTTTGACTCCTGCACACTGTCCACCAACTGCAAAAAAAACTTAACCCTTTGACTTCCTCACCCTATTCACCAGCTTCCTACTGGTGAATAGGGTGAGGAAGTCAAAGGGTTAAGTTTTTTGCTTTGCTAGAATGGTTGACAATGCAGGATGTTGGTGGACAAGGTGCGAGAGTCAAAGGGTTAAACATTAGAAATCTTCATCGTGCATCAACAGTTACTTTCCCGACTTAGTCACACAGCTGGCAGAAAGAGTTCCAGTCTGCCCACAGACATCGGTAGTTCTGCTTTCACTACCAGGTACACATCAGTGGTAGCAGCATCCTTACAACGTCACGCCCATCAAATGCCCTGCCGCATAGCATTGGCGATCATGGCCCTCCATATGCATCTGTCCCTTGTTGCCGCAAGCACATCTTCCACCCTCTCTGTCCCCAGCCACCCTGCAAGTCCTTCCAATATTTTCTCCGTGGGTCTACCTGGTGTTCTCTTTCCTTCCAGCTTTCCTGTTGTGACTAAGTGCTCTAATTCCCCTGTCCTCATAAAATGGCTTGTAACTGTTGCTTTTTTTTTTTTTTACCTAATCTTCCTTATCAATGATCTTCTTGCCTCCATCAAGACTGTCGTTTGTTTTTTTTGCTGTCCATGGAACTCTCAACATTCTTCTTAGAAAGCACATTTCGGCTGCCTCAATCTTGTTCTGGCTTTGTGTGTTGACTGTCCACACCTCACAACCGTATAACATTATCAGTTCTATGTAACATTCAAGAACTCTGTAAAAGAACTCTATCAGTAATATATTCTACTCGAAAACAATTATGGCTATTCCACTGAATGACTTATAAAAGACATCTAGAAGAGAGGCATAGAAGTGATTTTCATTCCATCATACCACTACTATTTTTCCTTTTGTTTGCCATCTACATGATCAGGCTAAATCTGGCCTTGAATGTTGTTTTTTATCCAGTTTCCACCCCTGTGTGGATGTCGGAGGCTCTTTCAGTATAAATAGCATCCCCACCTTTTGAAAATTCTGTGCTAGAAATTTCCTCTTTTCTGTCACTGTCTTTATTTTTGCCTTGTTCCTTTGCTTTCTGTCATTTCTTCCTGTTATTTTCTTCCTTGCTGGTCCATTCAACAGTGTTTGATAAAGTCTTTACGCACTTTCTCTTAGGATTGATAATTGGGTACATGTATTAAGTGCATTTTTGGCTGTAGGGAAATGAGATATGCGGAAGCAATTTTAGGTAATGAAAGCCTGTTTTTATATGTTTTAGTGTCCATAGTTATGTTTAGATTGATTTTAGGTATGTTTTGTAAATTCCCTGTGTGATAAATCCGATGAGTGGTCAATGCCAGGAGCATGTCCTTAGATTACGTGTTTGTATTAATTTTCTTTCCCTTTTTCCCCTGTTGAAGTATTGTATGTTTTGAAACGGTTGTAGCCCTGATATGGTTCGACGCAGTCGGCTGGGCTTGAAACAAAAATAATAATAGCAATAAGTCTTGTTCCCACCGGCTGTGTGGAACTTGATGGTCAGCTAGAGAAGTTGTGTCCTGTTGCTGCACTTGATAGAGGCGACATTGCTGCAGTGTATGTTTAGCTGTCTTGTTCCTCTTGGCCGCAGGGACAGGCTGGCGGTGGCGGCATCATTTCTGAACTTGTAGTTCATCTCGGCGTTGAGCCAGTTGTGGCGTGTGCAGAGCATCATCAGGACCTGCTACTGCTGTCTGGAGAGAAGATGATAGTGGTCCCCTTTCTGTTAAGGGCTTAAGGAGTGATCTAACTATGCTTCGCTTCTCACTGTCGCTGATGGTGTTGTCTGGTTGGCCTTCCTGGGCGCTTCTTTTTGCTAGCTCATCATTTCCTGGTATACCTTAGTGAGCAGGGATCCACTGGAGGACTCGCTCTCACCTGTCTCACCTGTTGCCGTCACTAGGTTCGGTGTTGGCTGCTGCACACCTGGACACCACCATCTCCCTCTAGGTCGCTCTGTCTTGACTTTTGGACAATTTCTTGAATATTTAGGCCACTGATGTTGGTTATATTTTCGATGTATGAGATTGGAGGTCTGCCTTTCTTCCTTTTTGCCACTGTTTTTCCTTCAAAGATGGTTGCCATGAGGTCCGTGTTCTTGTGTGACACATGGTCAGTGTATTTTAGTCGTCTCTTGTTGATGTTTTGTAGTATTTTTCTGGTGGCATCAAGTTCTTCCAGGACACTTTCATTAGTTCTTCTGTCTGTCCATTTGACACGAACGTAGTAGTCTCTGATAAAACCACATCTCTGCTGCCTCAATTCTTCTGCAGTCAGTTTTTCTGAGAGTCCAGACTTGGCAGCCATAGATCATGGCTGGCCTGATCAGACACTTTAAAAGTCTTACTTTCAGGCCATTTGATCCCAGATAGTGTTAAGTTGGACCATTTTTTGCTCGCCATTCCAATTCTTATTTTGATGTCTTTGGAGCAGGTTCCATCATCAGTTTTTACAGAACCTAGATATTTGAAACCCTTGACATTTTCTAAAGGAACTTTGTTAATTAAGATGTCGTGATTGTTTTCAGTGTCTTTGCCTTTGATATGCAGCACTTTTGACTGGCGGACTACTGTTCTGAGTCTTTTCACTTGCTTGAAGGCCTTGGTCAAGCGGACACTACTTTTATGAATCCATACTGGTTCGAATCCAAAATTCTTACGGCTTCAAACGTAGTATCATCACCTCTGTACAAGACAGGGCAAACTCCAGAATGAAGCAAGACAGAGAATACGTCAATACGACCAATCCCATTTACACAGGACACTGAGCAAACAACACAGAGGAGTGGTTTTTCAATACATCACACCGCTTACTTAGTTAAATCCTCTGTGGTTAATGTCCTAAACACAGCTATACAAATATCAATATATGTCAACGTGACTGGATAAAGTCCTCATACTTCCATATATGAAATAAAGTAGTCCTTGTACATCCTACCCACCCCCCCCCCTGTAGGGATGCGGGGGCTCTTTCAGTGTAAATAGTATCCCCACCTTCTGGAAATTCTGTGCTAGAAATTTCCTCATTTCTGTCACTGTCTTTGTTTTTGCCTTGTTCCTTTGCTTTCTGTCATTTCTTCCTGTTATTTTCTGCCTTGCTGGTCCATTTAACGGTGTTTGATAAAGTCTTACGCACTTTCTCTTAGGATTGATACTTGGGTACATGTATGAAGTGAATTTTTGGCTATAGGGAAATGAGATATGCGGCAGCAATTTTAGGTAACTTAAGCCCGTTTTCATATGTTTTTGTGTCCTTAGATATGTTTAAATTTGTATTCAGGTTTGTTTTTGAAATCCCCTGTGCGATAAATTGGACAGAGTGGTCAGTGCTATGGGCATTTCCTTAGATTATGTGCACGAATGCATTGATGTTTGTACTCAGTTGTGTTCTTTTTTTCCCCTTGTTGAAATAAGATGTTTAGAAACGGGTTATAGCCTCGATGTGGCTGTAAGCAGTCGGCAGGGCTTTAAACAAAAACAACAGTAACAGTGTTTTTTTTCTGGTTCGTTCTAACGAAATGGCACGTCGGCCCAAACATGTGACAGGGGAAAAAATTACCCGAGTTATTGCGACATACTTTCTCCAAGAAGAACAACACGCATTCCATGCAAAAGAAAAATTCTTTTATTGTAACAAACAAACCAACAACAACAACAAAAAATAGAAAGAAAAAAAAAAGAAATCGGGAGAGAGAGAGAGAGAGAGAGAGAGAAGAGAGAGAGAGAGAGAGAGAGAGAGAGAGAGAGAGAGAGAGAGAGAGAGTTAATCTAATACATTGTGTTGTCAGTAGTGTTCACTTTTCGCCAATTCATTCTGAGAGGAGGTTGGAGCGTAGAGGTGGGGGTGGAAGAAAGAACAAAAGCAGGGGGTGGAGGGGATTCGAACGAAGAAAGGGAGAGGGCCATAAGCCTGCATGTAAGTCCAACATGCCGGTAATGTCTTGAGGTCCGACCTGTAGGTTTACCTCTGTCATCGGAACTACAGTAACAACAACAACAACAACAGCAAGACTTTAACTACACTGCTACAATCTTTTGAATTTGTCTCAACATTATTTCAAAATATTTTTCTTCTTCACGTAACAACAGCAAAATGAACAACAAAGACTTTAACTATACTCCTACAACCTTTTGAACTTGTCTCAACATTATTTCAAAATATTTTTCCTTCTTCACTCAACATTAACAACAAAATGAAGAAGACTTTAACTACACCGCTACAATCATTGGAAATTGTCTCAACATTATTTCAAGGTATTGTTCTAGTTCACACAACAGCAACAACAAAATGAACAACAAGACTTTAACTACAACGCTACGATCTTTTGAACTTGTCTCAACATCATTTTATTTATTATTATTTTCTTCTTCTCCCTTATACCTCCGTGAAGAATCATTGGGACGTGGCACTAAAGAACTGTTCGCCACATTCTTCCACCGATGTCGGTTCTGTGCCGAAATCTGGGTCTTGTCCAATTGATTTCTCTCTGTCCATAGGGCAATGTTGTCAGTCCACTGTTTTCTTCTCTGTCCTCCCTCCTTGTCGTTCTCTCAACAGTTCCCTGGAGGACTGATGGAGCGAGGCCATTCGATCTTGTTACAGGGCCATACCAACGCAATTTCTCTCTCTCTTAATTGAGGTATGGGGGTGTTAATTGAACAAGACGAGTTGGAATCGATTGCTTAAGGCTTGTCCAGGACCAGGAACTTGTTGGCTGAGTTGCCAATCTGTTCACGTGTTATCTGTGCTCCTACTCCCGTCCTGTACCACTGGGACACGAAGTTGGCGTGTGCGGTACCATTTGCCAGAGGACTGAGCTGACAACAGCAGACAGCTCTTCTTACTGCCAGCAAGTGCTACATCATGTCAATGAACTTATTTTGCTGACAGGTGGGATTGGCATGAGATACAACCCAACTTTTTTTTTTTGCAGGATTTAACTAAATGAAACCCCCCCCCCCAAAAAAAAAAAAAAAAAAAAAAAAAATCAGAACGTGCATTAAATACAGCCAGACAAGACAGACGCGTATTTACTACAACCAGACAATACGCGTTCTGATTCTTATTATTATTATTATTATTTTTGTTGTTGCTTTTCTGGTTCCTGTTTGCTTGTTTTGGAGTTTAAATAACATATTTATAATATATAACGTATTGTGCTTGTCTGTGTGTGTGTGTGTATGTGCGCTTTGTGTGTGTTTATGTATATATGTATGTATGTATGTATGTATGTATGTATGAATGTATGTACTCTGTGTGTGTGTATGTACTCTGTGTGTGTGTGTGCATGTGTGTGTGCGCGCACACGCGTGCATGTGTGTGTGGGTGTGTGTGCGCGCGCACGCGTTTATCCACCTTTACTATTTTAGAAAAGAGGAAGTCTGTAGTGCATCTGTTGAATGCTGTTTTTCTTCTATATGCACCTCACAATACAAAGCCTTATCAGGCGTGTGGTTGTGTGACAGAAAAAGACAATTATTCAGAAGCAAAAATCAACCCCTTTTGACTTTGGTCTTGTGTGTGAGATGTACTGTTTTAAAAATGTTTTTCGTGAGTGGAAATAATCTTTAATGTCTGTGCAGTGTATCTGCTCTGTGTGTGTGTGTGTGTGTGTGTGTGTGTGTGTGTGTGTGTGTGTGTGTGTGTGTGTGTGTGTGTGTGTGTGTGTGTGTGTGTGTGTGTGTGTGTGTGTGTGTGTGTTTCAAGTTCATATTGCTTATAGCCCAGCCAACTACTAGAGCCATATCAGGGCTAACACCACGTCAAAAATAACAACCAGGTTAAGATAAAGACAACAGTTAAAAACATGCTTACCGTAACCTTGCAAGTCTAAAATGGAATTAAATAAAAACAGACGTAAATCATATCAGGGAAAGTGTGTATTTGTTTGTGTATGTTTTTGTGTGTGTATGTTTGTGTGTGCGGTGTTGTGTGTGTGCGTGTGCGCGTGCGCGTTTGTTCGTTCTTTGATCTATCGTCTTTTC
Organism: Monoplex corrugatus; assembly: GCA_030674185.1. NCBI lineage: Eukaryota > Metazoa > Mollusca > Gastropoda > Littorinimorpha > Ranellidae > Monoplex > Monoplex corrugatus. Next base: position 11,319,620 of record JAPXFY010000033.1, read on the forward strand.
ACTTGAGTGATATTAGACGGTTCGTTCGTTCTTTGATTTAACGTCTTTTCACTATAAGTGATATGACATTTAGACGGTGTGTGTGTGTGTGTGTGTGTGTGTGTGTGTGTGTGTGTGTGTGTGTGTGCGTGCGTGCGTGCGTGCGTGCCTGCACACTCGCATGTGTGTGAGAGTGTGTGTGCGCGCTTTGTGTGTGTGTGTGTGTGTTGTGCGCGCGTGCATGTGTGCGCGCTTGTGTGTGTGTGTGTGTATGGTGTGGTGTGTGTGTTTCACCCACAATCTGGCTTTCTGTCTAAAGTCTTGTCAGTGAAACGATCGTTTCACAAACAGAAGAGAGACACAAGCCAGCCTCCTTGTGCTCAGGTGTGTGTGCGGCTGATGATCACATGGCAGCGACACTGCTAAAAATACGGCTTACCAGTGATAGCATGTGGCCATGCCTTCTGTATAATGTAATGTAACCCTTTCACTCCCGCGTTCTGTTCATCAGTTTGCTTCCTCCTGAAGATATAAAAGGGTTAAGTCTTGAGTTCAAGAAACTGACCTGGAGTGACTTTGATTTTGAAAGGGAGGTCAGGAATACCACATGAAATGCGTAGTGAAGAAGTAAGTAGTAGTAGAAAAAGAAAAGAAGAAAAATAAACAAGAGCAGCAGCCGCAGCAGCGTGAAGAAGAAAGAAGAAGCACCAGAAGCAGAACAAGAAGAAGCAGAGACGAAGAAATGAAGAAGAATGAGGAGAAGCAGCAGAAGAAGAAGGAAGAAGAAAAAGAAAGAAGAAGAAAGAAGAAAGAAGCAGACGAAGGAAAAGAAGAAGAAGCAGACGAGAAGAATAAGAAGCAGACAAAACGAAGAAGCAGATGAAGAAGAAGAAGGTGGAAGAGGAGGAAGAA
>JAPXFY010000033.1:11328010-11345510 GCA_030674185.1 Monoplex corrugatus
GCACTAAGATAACAGGGAAATAGAAGCACTAATATAACAGGGAAATAGAAGCACTAAGATAACAGGGAAATAGGAGCACTAAGATAACAGGATATAGAAGCACTAAGATAACAGGGAAATAGGAGCACTAAGATAACAGGGAAATAGAAGCACTAAGATTACAGGGAAATAGGTGCACTAAGATAACAGGGAAATAGGAGCACTAAGATAACAGGGAAATAGAAGCACTAAGATAACAGGGAAATAGGAGCACTAAGATAACAGGGAAATAGGAGCACTAAGATAACAGGGAAATAGAAGCACTAAGATAACAGGGAAATAGGAGCACTAAGATAACAGGGAAATAGGAGCACTAAGATAACAGGGAAATAGGAGCATTAAGATAACAGGGAAATAGGAGCACTAAGATAACAGGGAAATAGGAGCACTAAGATAACAGGGAAATAGAAGCACTAAGATAACAGGGAAATAGGAGCACTAAGATAACAGGGAAATAGGAGCACTAAGATAACAGGGAAATAGGAGCATTAAGATAACAGGGAAATAGGAGCACTAAGATAACAGGGAAATAGGAGCACTAAGATAACAGGGAAATAGGTGCACTAAGATAACAGGGAAATAGAAGCACTGAGATAACAGGGAAATAGAAGCACTGAGATAACAGGGAAATAGAAGCACTAAGATAACAGGGAAATAGAAACACTAAGATAACAGGGAAATAGAAGCACTATAAGATAACAGGGAAATAGAAGCACTAAGATAACAGGGAAATAGAAGCACTGAGATAACAGGGAAATAGAAGCACTATAAGATAACAGGGAAATAGAAGCACTAAGATAACAGGGAAATAGAAGCACTGAGATAACAGGGAAATAGAAGCACTAAGATAACAGGGAAATAGAAACACTAAGATAACAGGGAAATAGAAACACTAAGATAACAGGAAATAGAAGCACTATAAGATAACAGGGAAATAGAAGCACTAAGATAACAGGGAAATAGAAGCACTGAGATAACAGGGAAATAGAAGCACTATAAGATAACAGGGAAATAGAAGCACTAAGATAACAGGGAAATAGAAGCACTGAGATAACAGGGAAATAGAAGCACTAAGATAACAGGGAAATAGAAACACTAAGATAACAGGGAAATAGAAACACTAAGATAACAGGGAAATAGAAGCACTAAGATAACAGGGAAATAGGAGCACTAAGATAACAGGGAAATAGGAGCACTAAGATAACAGGGAAATAGAAGCACTAAGATAACAGGGAAATAGAAGCACTAAGATAACAGGGAAATAGGAGCACTAAGATAACAGGGAAATAGGAGCACTAAGATAACAGGGAAATAGAAACACTAAGATAACAGGGAAATAGAAACACTAAGATAACAGGGAAATAGAAGCACTATAAGATAACAGGGAAATAGAAGCACTATAAGATAACATGGAAATAGAAGCACTAAGATAATCAGCCAGGAAGCCAGTGTGTTGTGTTGCTGGATTGGAAATTGAAGAACCAAGATAAGCGGCCAAGATGTCAACATGTTATATTGCAGGGTGGGAAATGGGAGTACTAAGATAAGCAGCAAAGAAGCCAGTGTGTTATGTTGCAGGGTGGGAAATAGCCAAGAAGCCAGCGTGTTATGTTGCAAGGTGGGAAATAGCCAAGAAGCCAGCGTGTTATGTTGCAGGGTGGGAAATAGGAGCACTAAGATAAGTAGCCAGCATGTTATGTTGCAAGATGGGAAATAGTACTAAGACAGGCGGCAGAGAAGCCAGCATGTGAATGTTGCAGGGTGGGGAAAGCACTGGAGACATAAGATGTTGTGCCCACGGCTGTATAAAAACAGCCCGCCCGCCCGCATTATAATCTATAACATCATAATTCACTGCTTGAAGGTATGTGACCCATTTTAGTCGACACTGTGTGACAACAGTCCTTCCCTACCCCACCTTCCACAACTGATCGAAAGGCAGAGGAGGAAAAAACATGGATCAGTCTTAGTTCAGGAAGGTGTTTTAGCCAGCAGGCACAAGGACAATGCAACACATTTCAAGCTTGTTTTTAATTCGTTTTTGTCAAAGACAAACATTTTGCAGTTTTGGTCTGAAGGGTTGTTGGTATACTTCTGTCTTTTCCAATGTTATTGAGTTGGATCATTTTCTGTTTTTTGCCATTCCTACTCATATTTTGGTGTCTTTAGTATGGGTGCCATCGTGAGCTTAAACTGAGCCCAAATATTTAAAATCACTCACATTTTCTAATGCATCTGTGGGGTTGCCGGGGGCTCTTTTATATGAATACGAGTAGTACCCCCATCTTCTGGAAATGATGTGCGAGAAATGTCTTCTTTTCTGTCACTCTGTTTGTTTCTGCCTTGTTCCTTTGCTTTCTGTCATTTCTTCCTATCATTTTCTGCCTTCCTGGTCCATTCACCTGTATGTGTTCGATAAAGTCTTATGTACTTTTTCTTAGGATTGATAATTGGGTTCATCACTTCATGTATTAAAGTGCATTTTTGGCTCTAGGGAGGTGAGATATGCAGAAGCCATTTTAGGTTATGTAGGCCCGTTTTTATGCATGCTTTAGTGTCCTTATGTTTAAGTTTGTATTCAGGTATGTTTTTTGAATCCCATGTGTGATAAACTGGACGGAGTGGTCAAAGCCAGGGGCATGTTCTTAGATTATGTGCGTGATTGTATTGATATGTGTACTTTTTTTTTCTTTCCTTTTTTCCTGTTGAAGTATTGTATGATGAACTGGTTATAGCCCTGATATAGCTCTACACAGTCGGCTGGGATTTAAACAAAAATAACCTTAACCATAATTATCTGTTGAAGTCTTGTTTATTTCAATATCTCATTATGCTGGTCTTTCTTGTCCTTCTAAGTGCATAACCTTTTTTTTGGGCATTTAGATTTAGACCAACACCTTGCCTGCTGCATCCACTCCCTACAGAATTCTTTTCATCACCATCAGCTGCAAAAACATAAGCTTTTCACTTGCTCACCCTATCCTCTAGTTTCCCTGCTGTAGTAAGCTGGTGGATAGGGTCAGGGAGTGAAAGACTTCGATGTTTGCCTTGTTATCATGGATGATAATTCTGGAAGCTGGTGGATAGGATGAAGGAGGCAGAAGATTAATATTCTGGTCATTCTTGTTGTGCCAGCTTAACATTGCATGGGTCTTCTCCCTGATCATGCCCCCACCTTCCTGGCTTATATTTCAAGACTGGCATAGCGTTGTTGTTATTATTGTTTAAAGCCCAGTCGACTGTGTAGAGCCATATCAGGGCTATAACCGCTTCAAAACATACACAATACTTCATCAGGGGGAAAAAAGAAAAGAAAAAATTAAGTACATATATCAATGGATTCGTGTACATAATCTAAGGACATGCCCCTGGCATTGACCACTCCGTCCTCTTTATCGCACAGGGGATTTAAAAAACATACCTGAATACAAATTGAAGCATATCTAAGGACACCAAATCATTCATGAAAATGGGCATAAATCACCTGAAACTGCTTTCAGTTTCACATATCTCACCTCCCTAGAGCCAAAAATGCACTTAATACATGTACCCAGTTATCAATCCTAAGAAAAAATACGTAACTTTATCGAACACATAGAGGTGAATGGACCAGCAATGCAAAAAAATGATAGAAAGAACTGACAGAAAGCAAAGGAACAAGGCAGAAACAAAGAGAGTGACAGAAAAGAGGAAATTTTTGGCACAGAATTTCCAGAAGGTGGGGATGCCATTTATGCTGAAAGAGTCCCCGACATCCCCATGGGGGGACTGGCATAGCATGTAGATCAGCAGTCCATTGTGTAAAGCACTTTTGTCACACTGACTGATATGAACTATAGCACCATTCATAGATCCACGTATCAGTGGAATGAGCGATGCATTGACAATATTCTGTGTACATTCCTATCTGTTGTCTGGACCAGTCAATGCAGACTAACCAGATTGTCCCCAAGTGCATTTCTGTCAGTTGTCTTGTCTAGTCAAGCAAAGCACCCAGACAGTCCCCAGGGAAACCACTACCATTGACTGCCATCACTATGGCAGCCCACTCACACAGATGGGCAGGAGGGAATTAAGTCCTGTAGGCTCCAGGTAGACCCAGGGAGAAAATATTGGACGTACTTGCAGGGTGGCTGAGGACAGAGAGGGTGGGAGATGTGCTTGCGGCAACAAGGGATAGATACATACAGAGGGCCGTAATCGCCAACGCCATGCAGCAGGGCACATGATGATGAGGCTCCTTTGGTCCATTTAGTGAGACTGACAATCCCCCTTCAATTGCATTGTTATCCACCTAACAGTGGAACTAGCCAACGTTAACAGTAAATATTTTAGGCCTGCCAATTCATTGATTACACTATTTGTAGGGCATCAAATCTTGGACTGTTCAAATCAAAGCGCACTCACGCACCAGGCTCTCGCACACAAACGACAAAGACCACCCCACAATATTTAACATTAAAAAAAAAAAGTACACAAACTTAGGGAAAGAAGCAGCTGCAGAATTCATTGTTGGGAAAGGAGGTGGATTTGTAAATTGTATTTAAAAGCAGAAAGGCCAGGTGTTAGGCGAAGGCAGAGCGGAAGTCTGTTCCAAGCTGACGGTCCTGAAACGGCAAAAGAATGCTGGCCAATAGTTCGCCTGGGCTTCAGCATCAACAGCAACAACAACAACAAACAAACAAAAAAAACACAACAAAAACGAACAACAACAACAACAAAAAGTAATCTTTGAATTCACTCACCCATGTGCCTGAGTCCTGTATGGCCTATATTCTTTGACTTCAGTGGCCAGAATGAAACTCATTAAAATGATACGTGTGATTGTCAAAGGAACAAGACATCATTCATTAAATAAAAAATGAGAGAGAGAAAGAGTCTTTCATTAACCCTTTGACTCTCGCACCCAATCGATCATCATCATCAAGTGCCCTGCCACATGGCGTTGGTGATCATGGCCCTCCATATGTATCTATCCCTTGGTGCTGCAAGTACATCTTCCACCTCTCTGTCCTCAGCCACCCTGCAAGTCCTTCCAATATTTTCTCCCAGGGTCTACCTGGTGCTCTCTTTCCCTCCAGCTTTCCTGTTGTGACCAGGTGCTCTAATTCCCCTTTCCTCTTAAAATGGCCTATAGATGTTGTCTTCTTTTCCTAATCTTTCTTATCAATGAGCTTGTGTCTGCCTCCACCAAGACTGTCTCATTGCACCCTATCCACAAATGCAAATATTAACCCTTTGACTCCCTCACCCTATCAACCTGCTTCCTGCAGTGGAAGATGCTGGTGAACAGGGTGCAGGAGCCAAAGGGTTGAGAGGGTGTGGGTATGATCCCACCTGGTGGGTAAATGGTGAAGATATATTTATCACCTATCCCAAGTGATCATATGTACAGATCTGTCAAAAACCTGGTGGGTAAAGGGTGAAGATATAATTACATCTTCCAAATCATGATTGAAACAAAATTGTACGTACATCCAAATAATAATAAAATATAATATATTTTATATAAGCGCAAATCTTGACAAATCAAATCTAAGCTGAGATAAATTAGAACACTTTAGGAAAAAACAAGTTTTTTAAATCATTGAAATAAGAAGAAACCAGAAAAAAACAAAACAAAAAAAGAATAAGAACGCGTATTAAATATAACAAGACAAGACACTTAGGTGCAAATTTTCGGCTAATTGGCCTTTGTCAAATGTAAGATCTCAAACAAACATGAGATACACAAATTAGGAGAAAAAGACTGAAACTTCCTTGCTGCTCCATCCAGTGAGAAAAGGATTGAAAAGGATTCCTTTTCTCACACAGGACGGAGCAGCAGGGAAGTTTATGTATTTTTCTCCTAATTTTTTTTATCTGGTGTGTGTGTGTTTTGATCTTACGCTTGACAAAGGCAGTTGGCCAAAAATTTGCTCCTGTCTTGTCCTGATGTGTTAAATACGCGTTCTTATTCTTTTTTCTTGTTTTTTCTGGATCCTGTTTGCTTGAACGCGGGCGGTAATACTTGTTTTGGATTTCATTGAAATAACATTTTTATTCATGTGTGTGTGTTGCAGGATTGTGGGGACCAGTACGTGAAGAGCCAGCATCCTCCATGGGGAGACACTCACCACACCACTCCACCTTCCTCCTCCTCCTCTCCTTTCCACCCAATCTGCATCTCGATCAACCCAGCAAGTTTTTTGCCACCCCCTCTGCTTCTGCTCAGGTATGCCACCGACACAATGCTTAACTGGCTGGCTGGCTGGCTGATTGACTGACTGACTGACTGACTGACTGACTGACTGACTGACTGACTGACCTACTTACCCCTGTGGAGATACTGGGGGCTCTTTCAGTATAAATAGAGTCCCCAGCTTCCGGATATTCTGTGCTTTGCAGTCCAGCATGCTCGTTGAATGTTCATGGAAGCAGTTTCACTGTCCTGCTTGTTTACCAAAAAGATTTGGAGTGTGTCCACACACCTGTTATCTCAAGAGTCTTAACGTCACCAGGATGCTGACACTGTGCATCTGTTCGCATCGTGATGGCACTCAGCTACTGTCACAAACCTGCAAATATTTGTAGATGGTTTTAGCGGCTTTTGTGGGTGATAACTGTTGGAAGTGTGGTTCTACAGGCGTCTTCTCAGAGTAAAATGGACATGCAAAAGAACCAATGACAGCGTGCTAAATGAATTTGCTGTCCAACGTACACTGCTCCCAGAGATCAGAAGAAAAAAAAAGAAAAAAAAAGAAAGAAAGAAAAAAAAAGAAAACTGAAATATATCGGGGCACATGAACAGAAACACAAGAACCGACTTGATGACATCAGTCCTGCAGGGGAGAGTGGAGGCAAAGAGAAAACAGGGAAGGCCAGCACAATCCTCCATGGATAACATCGCTGATGCCTGCAAACTGGGGCTCCATGACATCACACACAGAAGCAGAGACCGTGTTGTCTGGTGATCCTTCGTGACAAAGAGTGGAGCTCCCACCATTGTTGAAGGCGATGGAGATAGATGATGATGATGAGATGAACTGTTGGAAGTAAAAGCATAGTCATGTATACATGGAATTGCTGCCTTTAGATTGTGTTCCATAGTCATTGAGGTGTTATTTGACTGGATTTTAGATTGTTATTGAGTGACAGTGTTTGCATTATGTTTCCAAGATGACAGAAAGAGGTGAATGAAATCATCGATTTTTGATAAAGGAAGAAACTCTCGAGTCACATGAAGGGTTTTGACAAAAATTGGACATTGTGAGTCCAGTATTCCAGTGATGGAGAGAAAAAACAAACAAACATGTGGTACTGAACCTGTGTGGAAGAACTGAATTTGTTATAGAATTGTGCCAGGAAATGTATTTTATTTTTTCGTTTTGTTTTTGTTTGTTTTTTGTCTATGTATACCATTTTGGATTGTTTGTAGCGAGAAATCTGTCTGGAACAGTTAGAATTATTCAAAAAGCTCATTTCTTGCATTTTCCAGTGGTGTTTGTTTCACGTCTGTGCTGTTTGTGGTTACTTTTTGGTAATATTTTACCCTTTGGTCAAGATTGTGTGAGTTGAGAGGAAAGTTGTGCCCCACTGACTGTGACTCCATTGAGTTAAAACTTAGATATAAACAGACCACAGTGTTACAACACCTATTGGAATAAACATTTTTTCCCTGTGTCATCAGCGTGAACGGGCGGCCCAGCTGGGGATCCCGCCCGTGTGGGCAGAGGCATCCTTTGAGGGCAACCAGTCATTCCCTAAAGCGAATCGTCAGCAACGTTATCAGCCTGACCCCACCCCTGCCGACATCACCATGAACCGTGTAACGGCAGGCCCCAAGCTGGAGGCTTTACAAGGTAAGGCATGGCTGCCTGATTTTCATTTTTAACTTTTTGTTTTTCACAGTGCTGTGTATTGTGTGTGTTATTATTGTAAGTTGTTCTTGTTTAATGCTGCTCTCCAAAATTTGGACTCACTGTGTATTACACATAATCACTTTTTAGTGAAGCATGGAGAACTCAAGCCCCCCCCCACCTCTGGGGATGCCGGGGTCTCTTTCAGTATGAATAATATCCCCACCTGGAAATTCTGTGCTAGAAATTTCTTCTTTTCTGTCACTCTTTTGTTTCTGCCATGCTGTCTGTCATTTCTTCCTATCATTTTCTGCCTTGCTGGTCCATTCACCTGTATGTGTTTAATAAAGTCTTACATGCTTTCTCTTAGGATTGATGATTGGGTGGATATGTTAAATGCATTTTTGGCTCTAAAGAAATGAGATATGCAGAAGCAGTTTTAGGTAAGTTAGACCCATATTTAGGTATGTTTTAGTGTCCTTGCTTGTGTTTAAGTTTGTGTTCAGGTATGTTTTTTAAATCTCCTTTGTGATAAATTGGACGGAGTGGTCAGCGCCATGGGTATCTCCTGAGATCATGTGCGCGAATGCATTGATATGTTTACTTCATTTTCTTTTCCTTTTTTTTTCCTGTTGAAGTATTGTCTATTTGTCTATGTATTGAAACCGTTTTAATACACACACAATACTTCAACAGGATAAAAAAAAAGGATACGAAAATTAAGGTGCCTTACTGTATGTCATATGCACCATCATTGTGTAAGTTTAGTTGTTATTGATCATCATGTTATCTTGTGTACATTTGTTATTGATTGTAAAGTGCTTTGGGTATAGAAAAAATGCAATAAAAAATGTCCATTATGATTATGACAATTTTATTATCATTAATACTTTTGTTAGTGTCATCATTATTAGCATTAAGGAATTCAGGTTTATATCTGACTTCACTGTACGCTGCACAGTGAAAAGATCCTCACCACAGTTCATCTATTGATTGCTGAAACCCAATGAAGGTCATCTTATTGTTTTGATTGTTTCATCATCATCATCATGTGCCTTGCTGCATGGCATTAGAGTCATGGCTCTCCATATGCATCTGTCCCTTGTTGCCGCAAGCATCTTCCACCCTCTCTGTCCTCAGCCACCCTGCAAGTCTGTCTAATATTTTCTCCCTGGGTCTACCTGATGTTCTCTTTCCCTCCAGCTTTCCTGTTGTGACCAAGTGCTCTAATTCCCCTGTCCTCACAAAATGTTGTATAAATGTTGCTTGTCTTTTCTTAATCTTCCTTATCAATGATCTTGTGACTGCTATTATTGTTTAATTTCTGCCTCAGGGGATGGGATGAACGACATCAGCTTTTCAAGCAGCCAGCCGCGGAAAAAGTACTTCCCGCGGCTGAAAGATGCTCCCATCGTCAACCTCAGTGCAGGTGCGGGGGTCACAAGTCGCTGAGCGAAAGCTGGTCGTTCTCTGGCTTGTTGGAAAACACACAGTCCATGGCCAGTTTCCCCTCCTCTGTTCGTAATCCTAACAAGGCCATCTGCACTATTGCTGCTTCCACATCAGAGGTGAGAAGTGTTGTGTGTGTGTGTGTGTGTGTGTGTGTGTGTGTGGTTGGTGTGTGTGTGGTGGTGGTGGTGCGTGCGTGCGTGCGTGCGCGCGCGCGTGCGTGTGTGTGCGCGCGCGTCTTTGTGTGTGCGCATGTCTGTGTGTGTGTGGTGGTGGGTGGGGTGTGTGTGGTGTGCGTGCGTGCATTGATTGGTTGGTTGGTTGGTTTGTTTTTTTAGTCCCTTTGTTGTCATGAATGCACAAATACAAGCCATGATGGTCCAACACTTAGAATGGAGCACCCCAAAGTATGAAAGTCTGCAAAGGATGATATTTTGTCTGTTTAGGGTTGATTTGCATATGTACATATGTTTCATGTACAGATTCTGACAGCCAATAACATGGCCTGTGAGCTGTTTGGTTATGAAGAGAATGAACTTGTGGGTCGACCGCTGAAGGATCTTTTACGCCTGAAGTCCAAGGAACAGGAAACCATCACAGAGAGCCACCTGGAACCCTCGGGTCAGATCATTTCCCTTGCAGGGAAAGTGGTATGTTTAAATGTACCTTTTCCTTTTTTTTCTTTTTTCTGCCATATTCTTTTTGACATGTTCATTGCATTGTGAATATGTCTCCTTCTCCCGTGGGGATGCCAGGGGGTCTTTCAGTATAAATAGTATCCCACCTTCTGGAATTCTGTGCTAGAAATGTCTCTTTTTTGTCACTGTCTTGTCTTTCTTCCTCTTGCTTTCTGTCATTTCTCCTATCCTTTCTGCCTCTGTAATTCACCTGTATGTGTTCGATAAAGTCTTACATTTTTTTCTTAGCATTGATAATTAGGTACATGTATTATGTATTTTTAGCTGTAGGGAACTGAAATAGTGAAAGCATTTTAGGTAATTTAGGCTCATTTTCATATGTTTAGTGTCCTTTTTATGTTTAAATTTGTATTCAGTATGTTTTTAAATCCCCTGCGCAATAAATTGGACAGAATGGTCAGCGCCAGGGGCATTTCCTTAGATTATGGCAAAGAATGTATTGATATATGTACTTGATTTTCTTTTCGTCCTTTTTCCTGGTGAAGTATTTTGTATATTTTGAAACAGTTATAGCCTTTTATGCTCCTACAGTCAACTGGGCTTTAACAGACAAAACATAACAATAAGAATTTGAATGATGTCACTTTTACCCCAATAGTGTGTGAAGAGGGTTTAGGACAGTGTACCACTGACTGCATGCTTGTCATTAACATTGTTGTCCTTACCTATCCCCATTTCACATGAAAATGTCAGTCTTTACCACAGACAGAGTATCTGGACGAGGACTGATTTCAGACAGTGTTACGCTGATGCATGCTTCATTAACAGTGTTTGTCTTTCTCCTATTCCTTTATTGAAAAATCCAGTCTTACCACCAGAAGACTAAACTGGGACAGACTGATTTCAGACAGTGTTACCACTGACTCCACTTGTCATTAACTTGTTGTCTACCTACTCCCATTTTACATGAAAATGTCATCTTACCAGACAGAGCTATCTGGGACAGATGTTTCAGACAGGTTTACCACTGAACTGCCATGCTTGTCATTAACATGTTTGTCCTAACCCTACTCCATTTATGGAAAAAAATTCCAGTCTTTACCACCAACAAGCTATCTGGGAAAAGGACTGATCAGACGTGTTACCACTTGACTGCCATGCTGTCATTAACATGTTGTCCTACTCCTATCCCATTTTTTTGAAAAAAAATCCAGTCCTTTACCCCAGACAGCTATCTGGTTGAGGACGATTCAGGACAGTGTTACCATGACGCCAGTGTCATTAACATTCTTTTCATGTACCCTAGTCCACTGAATATCATCATGCTTGTATCTGTTCTTTCTTTGCTGTATCCTTCATTATCACAAATTATCTGGTAGTTTCCGTCTGGTACAACATCGCAGTTACTTGGCAGTAAACAGCCCTGGAATTGAATTGTTTCATTCCAGTGAGTTTGGATGGCTGCATCCTTTCAGTTACACAAATTATCTTGTTAGCTTTCTTGTCAGTACACATCAGTTACTCTGCAATAAACAGCCTTGTATTGAACTGGCTTCGTTCCCAGGTGGAGGTTATGGACAACCATGGCATGGTCTTACCAGTCTCCTTGTGGGTCAAGCGGTTGGATGCCACCACCACCGCCAGTAGCAGCAATGCCTCCTCCACCTCCTCCTCCCCTGTTCATCAAGCTCAAGGGGCCAAAGGTCGCGCGGGGTCTCATCGCCGTCGGTAGCGGCGGCGGCATCCAGCAACGGGTCACGACTTCTGTGCGTGATGGAGCCGGTGGAAAGAACTGTTGGCCACGTGCAGTTTGACGCTGATGTGAGTTTGAGTCATGTTTTGTGTGTGTTCGTTCTTTGATTCAACGTCTTTTCACTATGAGTGATATTAATCTGGAAAAAAATGGAGGATGAAAGTTGGGGGGGTTGGATTGGGGGCAGAGAGGAGACAGAGTAAGAGGTGTGTGTGTGTGTGTGTGTGTGTGCGTGTGTGCGTGCGTGCGTGCGTGCGTGTGTGTGTGCGTGTGTGTGTGTGTGTGTGTGTGTGTTGTGTGTGAGAGTGTGTGTGTGAGTGTGTGTGTGAGTGTGTGTGTGTGTGTGTGTGTGTGTGTGTGTGTGTGTGTGTGGTGCGTGTGTGTGTGTGTGTGTGTGTGTGTGTGTGCATGCGTCGTGCGTGTGTGTGAGAGAGAATGAGAGGGGGGTTCTGGGTGCTGGTCATTGTTGATTTAGTGCATGAGGGTGGTGGTACAAACACGCCATCTGTATGTGTCCCAGAAAGTCATATATTTTGGCAGGGTGTTATGGAAATAAGATTATGAACAGCATGTTCCACAAAAATCAAAGTAGCTTTCAAAACAAAACAAAAAAAGAAGAAAACAGAAGAGGAGAATAGAGTGAAAGAATACAAAAAGATGCAGAAAGGGAAACAGGTGGGGTGGGTAGGTGGGGAATAGTTTTGCAATTTAGCCTCCATAGTTTACCAAGAGCTGAGAGGAGTGATGGGTTTGAAACAGTTTTGCAACTGGCTGTCCACAGTTTACAGAGAGCTGATATCATCAGCTACAGTTTCCTACATGAACATAGATTAAATATGGGGAACCTTTTACATTTACTTCTATTGTTGCTGTGCTCTCTTCCCCCCCCCCCCCCCCCCCCTTCCCCTTGTGGGGATGCCTGGGGCTCTTTCAGTATAAACAGTATCTCCAGTATAAACAGTATCTCCACCTTCTGGGAGAAATTCAGTGGTGTGAAGTGTGATATTTTATGTGGTGTGTTCAACCAGTTTTACCGGAGAGAAATTCAGTGGTGTGAAATGTGATATTTTATATGTGGTGTGTTCAACCATTGTTTTACCGGAGAGAAATTCAGTGGTGTGAAATGTGATGTTTTATGTGTGGTGTGTTCAACCATTGTTTTACCGGAGAGAAATTCAGTGGTGTGAAATGTGATATTTTATGTGTGGTGTGTTCAACCATTGTTTTACCGGAGAGAAATTCAATGGTGTGAAATGTGATATTTTATATGTGGTGTGTTCAACCATTGTTTTACCGGAGAGAAATTCAGTGGTGTGAAATGTGATGTTTTATGTGTGGTGTGTTCAACCATTGTTTTACCGGAGAGAAATTCAGTGGTGTGAAATGTGATATTTTATGTGTGGTGTGTTCAACCATTGTTTTACCGGAGAGAAATTCAATGGTGTGAAATGTGATATTTTATATGTGGTGTGTTCAACCATTGTTTTACCGGAGAGAAATTCATGGTGTGAAATGTGATATTTTTTTATGTGTTGATATTTTATGTGTTTTGTGTTCAACCATTGTTTTACCAGGGAGAGATAGAGTGGTGTGAAACGTGATATTTTATGTATGATGTGTTGGACCATTGTCTTACCAGGAAGAAATTCAGTGGTGTGAAATGTGATATGTGTTGGACCATTGTTTTACCAGGGAGAGTCCCCCGTGGGAATGCCAGGGGTTCTTTCAGTATAAACAGTATCCCCACTTTCTGGAAATTCTGTGCTAGAAATTTCCTCTTTTCTGTCACTCTCTTTGTTTCTGCCTTGTTCCTTTGCTTTCTGTCATTTCTTCCTATCATTTTCTGCCTTGCTGGTCCATTCATCTGCATGTGTTTGATAAAGTCTTACGTACGTTTTCTTAGGATTGATAATTGGGTACATGTATTAAGTGCATTTTTGGCTCTAGGGAGGTGAGATATGTGGAAGCAATAATAGGTAATTTATGCCTGTTTTTATATACCTTTTGGTGTCCTTAGATATTTTTATATTTGTATTCAGGTATGTTTTTTAAATCCCCTGTGCGATAAATTGGACGGAGTGGTCAACGCCAGGGGCACGTCCTTAGATTATGTGCACAAATGTATTGATACATGTACTTACTTTTCTTTTCTTTGTTCCCTGTTGAAGTTTTGTGTTTTGAAGCGGTTATAGCTCTGATATGGCTCTACGCAATCAGCTGGGCTTTAAACAACAATAACGGAATGGAATACCAGGGAGAGATTCAGTGTGTGGAATGTGATATTTTATGTATGATGTGTTTAAACATCGTTTTAACAGGGAGAGATTCAGTGGTGTGGAAACTGGAATGTGATATTTTATATATTATCATAATATATAAAATATCACATTCCAGTTTCCACACCACTGAATCTCCCTGTTAAAACGATAGTGAACACATAATTTATGTGTTCACTATCGTTTTAACAGGGAGAAATTCAGTGGTGTGAAATGTGATATTTTATGTGTTGGACCATTGTTTTATCAGGGAGAGATTCAGTGGTGTGACGACCACATGGCTCAGCTGTGTGGGTACATGGGACCTCACCAGGTGATGGGTCTTCACATGACACAGCTCATTCCCGCGTTTCACTGCCCGGATCCTTCACAGGGGCTTTCCAAGGTGGGTGCCACTGTTACCGTTGTTTTTAACCCTTTGACTCCTGCACCCTGTCCACCAGCATCCTGCATTTTCAACCATGGTAGCAAAGCAAAAAACTTAACCCTTTGATTCCCTCACCTTATCCACCAGTTTCCTGTAAAAATGTGCCAGCTTTTGTGGCCGTTGACCCTTTTGACTCCTGCACCCTAGCCACCAACTGCAAAAAAATTAACCCTTTGATTTCTTCACCCTATCCACCAGCTTCCTGCAGGAAGAGGGATTAGGCACTGGCAAGTCCACACATGTGTTTGGAGATAGTAAAAAATCTGTACCGTTTACCCACCAGTTTAACCCTTTGACTCTCCCACATCCTATCTATCAGCTGCCAAAACTTAACAATTTGACCTCCTCATCCTGTCCACCAGCTTCCGGCAGAAAGCTGGTGGACAAGGTGAGGGAGTCAAAGGGTTAAGTTTTTGCTTTGCTACCATGGTTGACAGTGGAAGATGCTTGTGGACAGGGTGCGGGAGTCCAAGGGTTAAGATGGCGATAAAAATGAAAAAAAAAAGGATGAACACAAAGAAGTGCGCTGATCCAATGAAATGAAAAATGTTCTTTTCTTCTGTAGGCTATGGTAACATTTGTGTAAGCAGCTAAATGATCAAGTAAAAATGAAGTGGATATAATTTGTGTTATACTTTCAATTGTGGCTAAAGTCAAAACTTGCGTATTTCAAAGTTTGATGACTTTTTTAGTTTTTACAAGAGATCAATAGATTTCACCCGATGATTTTACTTCTCAGTGTGTTTTCCTTCAACTGCATTTTAGACTAGCAAGGTCATTGAGGTTTTTAACTGTTGTCTTTTATCTTAACCTGATTTTCGTTTTTGACGCGGTGTTATTCCTGATATGGCTCTAGTAGTCGGCTGGGCCATAAGCAGTATGAACTGGAACCTGAACCTAGACCTTGGCTTCATTTCAGAATCACAGACACAATATTGTCGAAATATGTTTCGCATTATTGATTATAGCTCTCATATTTTTTCACTGACTGTGACCATGTTTGGGTTGTCCAGTGAAATAACAAATACTGCCTGTTAATCTAATTTGCTGTTTTTGTTGTTGTTTTTGTTGTTGATCTTGAGTGATTTTCAAGATCATCTGTATCTTTGTGTTTGCATCGTCTCGCCTCTATCACCTGTCAGTGTCACTGGGTTCAGTGTTGGCTGCTGCACTCTTTGACACTGCCACCTGCCTCCAGATGGCTCTGTCTTGACTTTTGTGGACAGCTTCTTGAATATTTAGGCCATTGATGTTGGTTATGTTCTTGATGTATTAGATTGGAGGTCTGCCGGTTTTTGTTTTTTTTTCTTTTTGCCTCTGTTTTTCCGTGAAAAATGATTTGCATTGTATGAAACAGAACTCATTGAGATGGGAGATTATTTGAATGACTTGACCGTCTTCATACTTGTTTGCTTTTGCTTTGTTTTCTTTCGGAGATGAGACGTTCTGGCAAGTTAGCGGAGTCGCCATGGGTACTAAGATGGGCCCCAGCTATGCCTGCTTATTCATGGGATATTTGGAGGAACATATCCTACAACAATACAAGAAACCCAAACCTGAATTATACAAAAGATACATAGACGATTGCATTGGCATGACATCCCTCGATCATGACCAACTTTTACAATTCATCCACTACGTTCAAACGTTTCACCCATCCATCCATCAAGTTCACATATGAAATTTCAAACACATCCATAAGCTTCCTGGATATCGAAGTTTCCCTTCAATCTGAACAACTAGTCACTACAGTCCACTACAAACCTACAGATTCACATTCCTACCTGGACTACCAATCATCTCACACTTCCAACACCAGAAACAGCATTCCCTACTCGCAGTTCTTGAGACTACGACGCCTCTGCTCAGACGAAGACAATTTTCAGGACAAAGCAGTTGAAATGACTAGATTTTTCCTGCGCAGACATTACCCACCCGAGGTCATCAATGAAGCCCGGAAAAAAGTCAGCTCTGTCTCTCGGCCAAATGCCCTCCATTCGAAGCCCAAAGCTGTCACAGAGGATCGGCCAGTCCTCAGTCTAGTTTACCACCCGTCCGTGCACCTCATAAAAAGGATCATCTTGTCCAACTGGAACATTTTGCGATCCAGTCCCACTACAGGTGAAACCTTTGACAAGCGCCCTTTGCTCGTCTACAAGAGAGACACCAATCTCCGCGACTTGCTGGTGCATTCGAATCTCAGCAAACCAGTCAGCCAACCTCCAGGAACCTCTCCATGCAACAAACCTAAATGCAAGACTTGTCCTTTCTTGTGCTCAGCCACCACAGTCAAAGGCCCCAAATCTCATATGAGAATTGCAAAAAATATCAACTGTCAAACTTATAACATTGTCTACTTGATCAGCTGCTCTAAATGTTCCCAACAGTATATTGGTGAAACTGGACGCACCCTTGACACACGTTTCAAAGAACACTTGGCTGATATCCGCCACCAAAGGGATAAAACTATCCCCTATCACTTCAACCAATCAGACCACTCAATCAGTGACATCCGAGTGAAAGGTCTGTGGCTTCTACACAATAACAGCACCATAGACAGGAAAGACAGAGAATCCCACCTCATAAATAAACTTGGAACACGCAAACCACATGGTCTTAACGACAAACCATGAGTAACAAAATTCAGACATGCCGTTTCATGTCTCTTCCTGTTCCCACGCCTACCAGATTCTTGGCACCGGGCACAATCTACTCCCTTATCTCTTGGCTCTTGCCCTGTGCCTTCTTCAGAACAGGGCTATACCGATATAGCATGGCCACTTCTCAAAATTGCAGAACTTATCTCACTTCCCTTTTGACATCACAGTTGCCTCCCCTCTCCCCTTTTCTTACTACTGCTCATGATGACATGGGCATTCCATCTCTTACCCACTGGACGAGGCGGCAGGGAAGTTTTTAGTCCCGTTTTTATTATCCATTGTTTGGTGTCTGTGATTTGTCTGTGACCGTGCGTTCGCGCTTGACAAAGGCTAGTTGGCCGAAAATTTGCGCTTGTTTTGTTTTGTGTTGTCTTGTTGGAGATGCGCTTACATTGATTTTCTTGTTCTTCTGGTTTGTGT